>PVLA01009807.1:0-70583 GCA_004027455.1 Hydrochoerus hydrochaeris
CAAACAATCTTCACAATCACTGTTGAGAGGTGAGATCTTTCAGAAATGATTGGATCAGGAGTGTTTTGTCCCTGTGAACCAATGGCGGTGTCATGGGAGTAGTGTGTTCTTTAGGTAGACAGTGAGTTTTTTATAAAGCAAGTGGACGGCTACTCAGAAGGTTGAAGCAGGAGGATCACAAGTTCGAGGCCACAATGGGTAACACAGCGATGCCCCATCTCATAAAAATCACAGGCACGTTCGGCATGCCCGGCCCCTGTTGCCACCCTTCCTTCCTCTATCTCTCATATACTTGCGCTCTCCTCTTCCACCTCCTTTTGCGAGAAGGTGCTGACCAAGGCCAAGCCTTCCATGGACCCTCCCTTTTGCTTTCATCAGCCTGAAAAGACTAACACAGACAGGGTCACAAAAAAATACTTCTTGGAGGGATGAATAGAAAAGCAGTAATTAGGACCCATAAGACCATTAGACCATAGACCGTAAGAATGGTCACTACTTTTTAAGGATTCCTGCTGTAGGGCTGCTTCCAGTAGCAGCAGCAAGAGACCAGTAGCGATGGCTGGTCTCTTGTTCTTCCATGTGGCCTTTCCAGGATGCCCACTGCCCTGGCTTCGACTAAGTGTAGAAAAGGAGTCAGAGGGAAGAACTGTAGGTGAAACTGAGGGACAGAGGGGCAGGGGTGATTGATGTGCTTAGGAAAATGTCTAAGTAACTAATGTATCTAATGCATCTCCATATTTACATGAGAATCATCTCTGGACTCCTGAAGCACTTTATTTCTGTGCAATATAAAGTGAATACTTTGATGCTGTGCTGTTTTATTTCAGAAGTCTCTCTCTCTGTGTGTCTCTCTGTGTCTCTCTGTCTCTCTCTGTCTCTTTCTGTCTCTGTCTCTCTCTCTCTCTGTTTTTCTCTCTCTCTCTCTGGCTCTCCCTCTCTCTCTCTCTGACCACAGGGCCTGGACTTTGCCCATTGGAAAAGGAAAAGGCTTTATTTTCCCATTCACCCTCACAGACTATGGTACACTAAGGAAATGTCTAGGAGTTTAGAGGTGTGATGCCAGTAACAGTCCGCATATCGAACTAGGTGGAAACATCCTGGGAAGAAGGAGCCGGAGGCAGTGATGGGTCTGGTTTTATTTAGCACATTTAATAATGATCTCGAAGAGGGGAAAACACATTAAAATCACAGATTATACTAAATTGACAGGTGGTATAAACACAAATGAGGGCAAGCAAAGAGATATAAAGAATTTAGAACAGAAATGAGATTCTGTCAGGGAAAAAAAAATACACTCTCACATCTGTGCAAAGTATCTTAAATCAGAAATGGAAATTGTTTTAAAAGTCATTTAGCTCAGAAAATGTTCATAGGCGTTGTTCACATTTATGAGCGCTAAACCCTCCCCGTCCCTCTCTGTTTTTATTCCGTTGGATCACGCTGTTTGTCCTCATCATTTAGAAACACAGATCTGATCGTAGCACTCCCAAGGCTCTCAGTCGTTGAGGTTCCGGGTCCACACTTGGCAGCCCTGGTGGAGACGGCCCCACCCGTTTAGGTCCATCTTCCCGGCCTCTTGGGTGTCTGCTCTGTGTTCCTCTTTGCTTCCAGGCTGAATTATTTGCAGCTCCCTGATTGCATCCTCACCTTATTACTCACAGCGCCATCTGCTCAGCGCACCATTCCTTTCTCTCTTCTGGGTTATCTCCCCACGACCTTCAAGCTTCAGCTCTGTCCTTACCTCCTTCCCACATTTCTGCACTTGGAAGCCATCCCAGTTCTTGACTTTGTTTTTGGTCCTTTGGGGGGTGGGTGGGACACCAACATCACACTGATGGGCCATTTTTTAACCTAACAAGTTGACAGCGATTTCTATGTTTATCGAGCAAATCATTATTTTCCAGACGCTGCACTATGTATTTTTATCTGTGTTAGCTTTGTAAACATCAGAGCAACCCGAGGAGGCAAATGTCACCCTCTCCACTCTATAGAACAGGTAATTTCATGTTAAGTTAAGCAACTCACTCCACACTGAACAGCCTGTAAGTGGCAGAGCTGGGATTCAAACTGCTTTCAGAGCCCATATCTGTAAAATTATACTATCATAGTGATTTGTCTTTTGTCTCTCCTATTTTGAGCATGATTATCTGGCCACGCCATGATCTGCTGGCAACTACAGTACCTTGTATGGGACACACAGTTTAATGGTACTATCAGCAAAGATAATTAATATTTCATGAGTGCCAATTACGTGTTTTTATTACTAGCCATCCTAACTGGTGTGTTGATATCTCATTGAAATTTTGATTTTCACTTCTCTAATTTTTTGTGAATATCCTGAAAGTATTTATTCATACGTTTAGCCGTTTCGTGTTTCTTAAAAATATTCCATGCTTCCCAAGCCCATTTTTACAATAGGAGTATTACTTTGTGTGTGTGTGTGTATGTGTGTATGTTTGCACAAATGTATGTTTTAGCCTTGAGTTTTCTCCATTCTTTTTTTTTTTTTTGTCTTTTTGAGACAAGGTTTTACCATGCAGTTCAGGCTGGCCTTGAACTCATAGTGATCCTTTTGCCTCAGCCTCTCTAGTGCTGGGATTATAGGCCTGTACCACCATGCCTGGCTTCTCCACCATTTTTGATAGATCATTTTGCATTTTCATCTCACAGAAAATGGGCACAAAATATCAGTGTTGTTCCACAAGGGTCACCATTGAAACCCCAGTTTAGATATGTGGATAAGTCAAAGTATGCACGTAATGTAGGACGCAATCTAATCTTGGTTGGTTTGTTTGTTTGTTTTTGGGTTTTTTGAGACAAATTTTCATTATGTAATCCAGATTGACTTTGATCTCACTTAAGTAGCCAGGCTGGCCTGGAACTCTCAGTGATCTTCCTGCCTCAGCCTCCCACTCTTGAGTACTGGGATTATAGGTGTGCACTACCATCTAGCATTTGTTAGGCCTATGGCTATGCTTGGGCCACTCAGATTCAGTTTTTGTCTTCCTTACACTCCTGCCACGTGCTATCTTTAGCTCCGCTTATTTTTGGCATTTTTTTACATTGATTTTTACTTTTGGTGCCTTACAAGGTAAAAGGATCAGCAAGCCCCAGGCCCTGGATGGTACGTGTGAGACACAATGTGTTATGATTTGGATATTGTTTGAATGTTACCCTACACATCCCTGTTTGGAGAGCTTGGTCCCCAACGTGACAATATTAAAAAGTGATATTTTTAAATGGTGGGGACTCAGTGAGATTACTGCTGCCCCCTCCTGCCACCTCTCCCCTCACTCTCTGGCTTCCTGTCTTGCTATGAGATCATCTCTCTTTGATATGAATTCTCATCATGATGCCATCTACTATGAGGTCCCCACAAGTGGTGCAGTGCATGGGGGTCCCCTGTTGTAGATTTTCAGCTTCCAAAACTGTGAATAAAATATACCTTTTTCCTTTACAAGTTACCTCGCTTGAGGTATTTTATCATAGTAACAGAAAATAGACTACTATATGATGGAAGGCATGTTGATCTAGATTGGAAATTTCTCAATCCAGTGGCACCATAGGGTCAATTGCTTTACTTATCTGCATTCCCACCTTCTCACTTATGAAATAGTTTCTCAGGTCTAGACTCCAGGTCAACTGCATCACCATCCCCAGGGGAATATTTCATAATTACTGATTTCTGGATTCCATTCACAATGATTCTGATTCTGTAGGCTTGGAGAAAGGCTAGACAAATAGTGTTTTATTAAAAGACCCAAGTGGTTTTGCTATAGTAATTTTTTTTCATGCCACTGACCTAAATTATTTGTTTGTTAGGAGTTAATGTGATTTATTACCAAACTCACTCCTTGGAGGCTCAGAAGAATATATTTTTTGTTAAAATTGATAATTTATACATACAGAAGCCTATAAAGTAAAGAATTTGCATGTAATAGTTATAGTGAATTCTTTTCATGTTTATTATGTTCAAAATGAAGACTATAGTACTAGGATTTTTATAGTAATAAAAGTAACACTTAACATTATATACATTTCTACCCAGTTTTAAAACTTTTCATATACATTACTTTATTCAAAGTTCTTATCACAGGTTATTCCCCTTTTAAGGACTGTGAGAAATGAAATTTCCACAGTTGTCTAGAGTCACGGTGGAAATCAGAAGCACAGCCAGGGTTTGATCTCATGGCTTCAGAGTCTACAGGTGACAATGAATCCCACTCCTCAGTAACTATCATGAAACCCATGACCATTACAGTAGAAGCATGAACTACATTTCATTTGCCCAAAGGATTTGGGGTCTTAAGAAGTACAGGATTTTTCATTTTGAAACCATTGAAAGGCATGGGTATTGATACTTCTCAATGCTTTACTATGCTTCTAGCAATTTCCAGAAAGCCTGAAAAAAATTACTTAGCTCAGTGGGAGAAATTGACTTGAGCTCTTAGTAACCTTGTAAGTAGATTCTGATGCACATGTTGAGGATCTCATTCTATGATATTGATCTCCTTCCCAACCCTTGTCAAAATGGTCTCTCCTCTCAGTACATGATGCCACAAACTACCTAGCTCCAGAAGCCCAAAACTAAAGATTCGATTTCTTTATCTTCATTCTGTCTCCCAACTCTTGTTCATTACTAAGTCCTACTAGTTTTAAATTCAAACGTATCACTACCGTTTCCATTTTTCTCCATCTTTCCGATACCACCTTCAATGAGACCACCATGACCTTTTACATGAACTGCAGTAACCTCCTAAATGGTCTCCCAGCTCCCTCTCTTAACCCCAACAATTCATCCTCCTCACTCAGGGGAGACCTATTTTAGATGTAAATCCTGTATCACTTTCTTGCTTTCAACTCTGCAATGAATACAAATTTCCTTTGGAATATTATCCAGCCTCCTTAAAGTAGCCGTCAGTGCTCAGTTTCTCAGAGTTTCTCAGCACTATCTCCTCTCCTCCTGCTGTGCACTGTGGGAGTCACCGGGATGCCTGTCCATCCCTCACTCACCTTTCCCAGGGAACCTTCGCACTTCCCTTTACCGCCTCCTGCCGTGCATTCTTCCCAGTACTCTTAAGCCCAGCTGCTCTCTTCAGTGGGATATCAGCCTAAATGTGTGCAGGTATGAGTCCTCCTCCTGGATACCTTCTTAAATAAACGCCGAGTCATTAAGCTATTTGTTTTCTTTACAGAATTTAGAGCGGCTACACAGTAATTTGCATAAGATGTGTCAGAACAGATCTCGTGATCTGAGGATGGGTTAGCTGAAATCACATCCCAGGTGTGGCTAGCATTCTAATGAGGACCTTGTTTCCCTGGAGATAGGTGGGAGGCTGCAAGCTGACACTGAAAGGTCACAATCCATAAGAGGCAACTACAAGCAGGCATTTCGGCTATCTTTATTTCCAATACAGATGTTTTACTAATTAGCATAGTGAATGTCAAAAGTGGATTTTTATTG
The DNA here is from genome assembly GCA_004027455.1 of Hydrochoerus hydrochaeris. Classification (NCBI taxonomy): domain Eukaryota; kingdom Metazoa; phylum Chordata; class Mammalia; order Rodentia; family Hydrochaeridae; genus Hydrochoerus; species Hydrochoerus hydrochaeris. Next base: position 5,465 of record PVLA01009807.1, read on the forward strand.
GTGAAATTAGCACCACATTAAACTGCCATGAAGAATGCTACAAATGGGCTGTCATTGGAAAATTAAAGGTGGATGTGTCACCACTACGGTATTTTGGTGATGTCCTCTGACCTCACACGTATAAGACACAGAAAACAAGAACACCCTTTCTTCACAGTGTTGGAACATGAAGTGAATCCCTAAATCTCCACATCCAGTCATTGCTTCAAAGGGCCTTTACCTGCCTGATGCTGACCAGGTGCGGAGCAGAACTCTGCCTGTTTTGCTCCTAAGTGAGGACAGGGATGGGTAAACCTAAAAGGACGGAGAGACAGCACATCTTTAAGGCACAAAGCAAGTTTTATGAACTACCTTGTGCCTTTGAGCAAATGAATTTTATTTAATAACATCCTAATGAGAGAATTTAATGTGAGCCTTGCTTTCATTTGTAACCTAACAGCAAGGTTGTACAGAAGTATTATTCATCTCAAGGCTCATGATGAAAAGAAAACTGTCATCTATCAGGAAGAGCCTGAGAACTATGCATACAAAATCAGCTTTGGTTTAGTTTATACGAATGAGTAGATGAAATTCACTTGTGTACTAGTTCATGCACTTTAGTACTGCTGGTCATTTCCCACCCACTGGAAACCCAACGGGAGCAAAGGTCTTGGGTGACCTCTCACTCAGATAATGAGACTCAGAAACCCCAGCTTTAGGCTTTCAGTAGCTGTGTGTGTGTGTGTGTGTGTGGTACTAGGGATTAAACCAGGGCCTCTGCACTGAGCTACCTCCCTCACCCATTTATTTATTTACTTTTTAGATAGACTTTAAGTCACTCCGTTTCCCAGGCTAGGCTCAAATTTGTGATCCTCTTGTCTCTGCTATTTTAAATTTCCGGAAAGAACTGAGGAAAGTAAAGAATAGAATACAGAAAGTGAAATGTGGGATGCCGGGAAAAGAATGAGGAACAGGTACACCTGAGTCAGAAGAGGAGCGAGCTCTCATCTGGGACAGGCCTGGGGAAACAGCCAGGCTGTGCTTTCCAGCGTGTGGCTGCTGGACCGCTGGCCCTGAGAGATGCTCCGGAGAGCACCGTATTAAGTGGTTAAATGAGGCAGTGGGTAAGGGCTGCATTCCAGTCTCCTCTTGAATATCCAGAACGCACACACACGTTGAAGGATCTGAGCGGCATTTTAGGGAACACACACACAGGCCGAGTGAACTTCATTTTACCCACTATTTCCCAAACTTATTTGATGATGAGATGCTTTTTCCTTGTGACATTTACTAACAAACTCTATAAAGGATTTGAGGAAGGCAAGACAGATGCAGATAGGAAGTAGGCAAAGGAAACACCGTGCTTTCATTATCCTCCGAAGCAGCTCCGGGGCCTTTCCTGCCGCGCACCTCACGCAAGCGCAGCATCTGCCCCTGGGCTGGGAAGAGGCCCGGAAACAGCTTGCAGGCTGTATCTGCCTTCTGACCCACCCTTCACCCAGAGAAAGGAGGATGAGCCTTCCTGAAGCAAGAGTACTGGGAGATAACTAGGAGCGATCATGCACTGAAAATCAGATCTGAACGTGCTACTCAGTGTAGCAGAAAGAGTGAACCCAGGAGAGCTGCCAGTACAGTGAAACCCACTTACTACATCCTTTTAAAGATCCGCCTAATGCTCACACGTGCCCAGTGCTTCCTTGCGCCGGCCCTTAGAGAAATATTACGGAGGTGTTTCACTTTACCAAGGTTCATGAGTTTATGGCCTTGAGAATGCCCTTGAGGATGAACTCCAAGGACTCCGAGGAAGAAAAAGAAAAGCTGCGTTTAATGGATTTTGTCTGTCTCCTTTCCATAACGCTGTAACTAAAACATCAGAATTGGTTAACTTTTCTAAACCCAGCAAGTGCCAAAGGAAGATGATTATTTTCTTGCTTTTATTGTCTTTCATTAACTAGCAACTAAATCATCTCAGAAAGTTAGGTAAACAGATTTGGGGAGAGATTTCTAAAACATAAGTCCTCCAAAATGCATACAATTTCATAGCTATGTGTTTGAGTAACACAAAGGGTATTTGAATATATGCAAAAGGAAGAGAAATAATAACAAAGAGAGCACACTCTTCCTTACCCCATGGATTTCGGGGTGCTATTCTTTCAGCATAGAACTCTTTGGTCCTTACTTGGCCCTGTTAATTACTTTTCATCCTTCTATCATCTGTTTAGATGACATAGACCTTGGTAAATCTGTCTTAGCCACTTGCTTAGTGTAGGTTAAAACAAGATGTGCCCAGATGTTCTCCTTGAAGCTTCCCCTTAATCTGCTTGGTTGCCTACCCAATAACCAGTTTGCTCTGACAAATAAGCTTCATGATGGCAGCCCAGGGGCATCTCATTCACATGAGTCCCCAGCACCCAGTGCCCCAGCTGTAGGGCAACAGAAGCTAATGACAAGGTTGTTGATATAGTTTTGGTTTTACGTAGAGCTACATTTTGATATCCAGTGTTGTGCATGGGAACTTACATCAGTTTAGTTTTAAATTCCATGTTCATACATGTACTAATAGTCATAGTCTCTCAGAGAAAAGGTATGATGCTAGAATTGGCCCCAGGCTAATCTAACCAGAATTCAAAGAATATCTTGGCCTAAAAATTATGGAAATTTTAATGAAAATAGTTAAGAAATAAAGTTTTGAAATAATCTTGGGCTCCACAAGTTCACTACATTGCTATGTATTTCAGTAACACAAGGGTATTTGAGTATTTGAATATATGCAAAAGGAAAACGAATAATAACAAAGAGAATGCACTCTTTCTCAGCCCTGGAATTTAGGTGTGCTCTTCTTTCAACATGGAACTCTTTCCAAAAGTGATTCATTTTTGGAAAACATTGCTTTTGGTTTTAAAGTCACAGTTAGATGATCAAGAGACATTTCATTGTTTAAAATGCTCGATTTGTCATTATGTGCAATAGTTTGCTTCGTGGTTTCTGGTCACATAATTGCAGAGTTGAAGTACTTATGTGAAAGCCACAGATGAATAAGCAAATAAATGAAAGGCTTAAGTTATAAACACACACACACACACAATGGTCCTTCTTGAGATATTTATTTATATGTGTGTTTGTATAGCTATGCAATATGAAGAATTTAGGGTATACATGTGAGCATATGTTTGTGAGAAACAGGAATAAAAGAAAAAGGGAAACAGAAAAAAGGAAAATAAAATCAAAACACAGAAAGAAAAGAAGTCAAACATATAGCCAAATTCTTGACTAACTGGTATAGGTAAACCAACAAAAATAAAGATATTTGATTGAAGAAAGCTAAACAGAAGCATGCACAGGGATATGCTTGTCTGTGTAAGAGGACATCATTTCTCGGTAGTCAATATCCAACTTTTATCTCTTCACTGTTCACTGTAATCTTCGTTATAATTCTACTCCACAGTATTCTCTGCCAAATAAGTACAAGAGCAATTTTCTGATGACCAAAATTTAGTTGTGTGTTGCAGGAAGATCAAACAAAGTGAAAGCGATCAGAATGTTTCGTGTAATTAGTTGCTATGTAGCAAATAAATTAGAATAGATCAAGGGACTGAGGGAGGATACAAATTTTTGAAAGATAGGTCTGGAATGCCCCATTTGAATTCAGTAATTTCTTCACTTTATTCTAAAAAAAAAAAAAAAAAAAAACCACATGAGCATTTGGAGAGATACAAAGAAACGACAGAAAGAGTAGCCCATAAGCTACACATCTTGATGTTTAAACTGAGTGGAAAGGGTTGAGACAGGATAGTGTAGAACTTTTTTTTTATAAGGGAGAAATAATGTTTCCATTTGTGAAAGTCATTTGCAATTGGCCATTAATAAAGGGGCTGAGTGAACCAAATCCTTTTGTGGAAGTTTTAAAACTTCAGTCATCAGACTTAGCCTATTTCATTTAATTTCATCTAACAGTTTGAGTTGATGTTATTCAGATATGTATAAGGTCTCACATTAAAAATATTTTGGTAATTTGCATGGCTATTTTCAAGATTATAAAATCTAATCGTCACAGACAATAGAACCAGACTGTCAGCAATGGAAATAAGGAACAAAAATGACTGATGTAAATCAGTCTTTGAAAAGTTTGGTTTCTTCCAAGTCAGCCCAAAGCAGTGCAGCATACTTGTTCACAAAGCTAATGCTTACAGTAGTAGCTGATGACATCACCAGAGAAACAGCAAGTCCTGTCTGGACTATGGTCTGCCCTGGACCACTTTCTCTGCTGTGTTGTCTTCTACAGGGGAGGGAGAAAACCCTTTCATCTTCATGAGGAAGAGTCTCAAATTATTTTATCACTTGGGGGTTTAGTTTAAGTTCCTTTTCCTTTAGGTGTCTTTGGGATGACTGCTAGAGTCCTTGCTCTCCTGCTATCCTGAAGATTCAGTAAGTACTATAATTATTATAATCATGGGACATAACTATCTGGTTTGGGGGCCATCTGCTCTTGTCACTGGAACAATACAGTTTGTCATTGGGCACACATAAATCACAGACAGGAGAGTTTTCTCTCTTCCTGACTTGACAAACACCAAGCACATTTAGAATTCAGCCTTGTAATTAAGCAGGGCTGATAGGAAGGGATTTGCAGCCTGGGGGAAGGACTCTCAGTGTTGACCTTGGATGGCAGGTGTTACAGCATCCAAGGGAATTTCTGTTCCTTCGCTGACCTCATCTGTGACCTTAAATCATATCCTCGGGTTACGTGGTTAGTAGGATACTGGGCAGTAAATTTGAAGTTCCAAGACCTGAACCTCAATTTCATTTGTAGAATTTCCTATCTTTGAGGCTGAAATGACAGCTTTTGGAAGTGTTTTATCTGAGAACCCAGGGATGACAATGAATAAATATTTTAAGTCTTTTTCAAGGTGCATGGGTGTGCACGCTTATTTGTTGATATACCTGCCCTCTGTGTAGTGGTGTATAACAAGAGCCCATTTTTATTAGCGATGAATTTGAGCTTTCTAATGACAACCCTGCCCAACACCACTAAATCTTAATGCGTATTATTCTCTATCTAGGTGAAGCATTGCTTCTCTACTCCCTGAGCACTGAAAAATTTGACTTGGCCTCTGGACCCTCCAAGAATGCACCTTTGGGAGGATGACCACCTCTGTGGTTTTGCCCAGGTTGCCCTGACGTTAGCACAAAAAGTCTTATATTCCGGGAAATCCCTGAATCCCCAGTCTACAGCATCTCACTTGTTAGTGCTTGCTTATGATGCCTCCAGCATGTGACAATTGCTTGAGTTGGCACTGTTATCTGCCTCTCTGGCATTTCTTTCCCTCATACCAGTGTATATGCTTCTGTCTTGAGTATAACTTGCACTTTGGGGGTTTGGATGCTGTATAAAACAAAACTCCAGGGCTGGGGGTTTAGCTCAGCTGTGTAAGTGCCTGTTTGGCAAATGTTAGGCTGTAAGTTTGATCCCTGACACACACACACACACACACACACACACACAAAAAAAAAAAAAAAAACCCTCCAGGAGTCTACACATTGTCCTGTGTGGGAACTGGAAAATGGGAAGCTCCAGTCCTTCTGCTTCCCCTGCACTGAAAGTAGCTCTTCCACATTGAAGATGCTGGCTTCTCTGCAAGATGGACCAGGGAAGAGACATTCTTAATTTGATAAAGTTCAGAACCGTAGCCCTAAACAGGCTAATAACTATTTAGACTTTCAAAACTAATTCAGACTGATTTTAGGGCAAGGAGAGACATAAGATTTGCCTTTAATAGAATGATTCTTGCTTCATTTGTCTTATTGGGAGTGAAAAATGCCATACAAGAGTCCTATGTTGACCGTTGTTAAATATCCGCCCCCCAACTGTCCTTTATTCCTGAGCTACTTTCCCAGTCTCTCTGGCAGCATAACTTACAATATAACATTCCAAACATGAGCAGTACACAGAATACTGGGACTTGATTAATACTGGGAGTTGAGTGTATCATGCTGTAAAAATACAAGAAAAATATGTAAAGTTTACAGTTTTAATGTATCAGAACTTTATTGTCTCTTGTGAGTCACCCTCTGCCTTGGCATATGGACCTAGTGTAATTGTAGGTTACTTTGGTTGTGAAAGTGATTTATTGTATGGGAATTCACCTGCATTTCTGGATGAGGACACACACACAAACACACCCCACCTTCAGAAGGATCCAAACCTGAAGGTGAGCCTATAAATGAAGTAAAGTGAAGCACTGAGGTTAGACAAATGACCGCTGAGATTAGTGAGAATTTGTTAGGTTTCAGTTATGTGAGAAACGCTGACATTCAGGTTAGGTAAGGAGAAAGGAACTAAATGTTTAGACTAAGGGAAAAAGATTTTAGTAAAAGTTAAAAAAGCATGAGTAACTGTTACAAATATGAGAGACCTGGGAATGTAGGCTAGTGTACAGCTACTGTCTAGTGTACAGGGTACTGGAGGCCCTGGGGTTGATCTCTGGAACTGCAAAACAAACAAGCAAAAATAGAGAGAGGAGAGCATGAGAGGGACTAGCTTTAAGTATTTAATTTTCTTCCTTTTCGCAGTCACTCATGTACCTTCTACCATCATACAATAGTATCCAACTGCCACTTTCCTCAGTTTCCTCTAACCAATCCCTGGACTCTCACTCTGCTGATTTCCACTCATGCTAGTGAATTTAAATAATGTCTCAGACTGACTATTCCACTGATTTTATAATTTTAAAAATTAATAAAATCTTTCTGTGCCTTGAAACACAGAAAGAGGAAGTCTTTATTCTGTGGGCGACTTCAAGACTGGCATGGACATTGAGGATGGTGCTTGATGCCCACCTGGCTCTTCCATGGTCAGCCATATTGGGAGGGTCCTCTCTTTTCCCGGGGTGTCATCTATGGAACTGTACTTTCTTCTTTTTCTTCTTGTTCTCCCTCTTTTTCCTTCAGGTATTTGGGTTTCTGGCTCTGATATTCAGTAAAGTGTGACTAGAGTCGTTCTTTCCCAATTGGAAGCATGGGTGGGTAAAAGAGGAATTATTTCTGAACTACGAGAAGGTTGTAACTGTCTCATCATTTCTGGAATGATGAGAAAGTGTCAGAGGCAATCTATGGAGAACATTATTAACTGGGAAGAAATTGGCTACATTCCCAAATGAATCTAGAATATGTCAAGGGCTTTCCTAGTGTTGTATTCTGTTAGTTTAAAATGTTTCTCTTTCTTCTATTTTTTCTTTCTCTTAGCAAATCTAAGGGGTAGTCCTGGGCAGAAATAAAATGGTTTTAGTCAGGTTATCTTTTCACAAGGACACAGGGGAAAAGGTTGTGTGTGAATGTGCTAATATGATTTTAAGTGCTTTCAAACCCTTCTATTTAATTCTCTCTGTGGCATGTAATTCCTGAGGGACTGGCACCAACTTGATAAGCTCACTGCTAAAGTGAACTGTCTTGTCTAATCCCCAGGAACCTCTGACTGAAGTGTCAAAATACGATTGTGCACTGGTAGTATTGCTGTCCGGTAGAAGAAACACTTCAGCACACTATTGACATCACAAGCAAATTAAAAGACTCACCAAAGTTAATATTCTCACATTATAACAACCTCTCCTATAAATTATTAAAGCCCACACATTTATTACCCATGTAAGGAAGAAAAAAAAAGAAGCAGTTGAATCACGAGCCACGCTACTAATGATTTATTTTTTTGCTCTTCAATGTGTTGAGGTTTATAAATCACCCTGCTTAGCTCTGCAGTGCACCAAGGAAAAGCAGCTGCTAGTCATGATTTTCTCTCGCCAGTGATCACCTATGCACGGCCTGGAAGCCTGCTCATTATTCCAGCATCTATCAGCAGCCTCTCTGTTTCAGACTGGCCGTTCCTTGTTATTACTACAATGCTCAAGCGTGGCATTGAATGAGTATGATTTAAGACTTTAGATGATAGATCTAAGCCTTTTCAGGAATAAATATTAACCTCATTATTTAGGCAGGGTGGCCTGACTGACTTCTTGTACTCTGTCTCAAGGCTTCTAAGTAAATCAAGATTTACTGAGAAATCTTGTGCTTTAAAATCAACTCCACCAGCCTCACCAAGTCTCACTCTTGATTGCATGTTGGGCTTTTGCAAACAAATATATTTTCTTCCATTTAGAGGGGCATGTTTTATGTCTCTTCTACCAGTGGCATTGGCAAATCCTTTAAATTCTCAAAAACACACTTCCTAATCTATTCACTGAGCATATTGTATTAGATAATTCCTAAATTCTTTTCCATATCTAAATTCTGGTAATCACAGTGCAGCTCTTGAGAGAGATGCCTCTGCTCTCAGTTATGAGGCTATGCTGAGCATGTGCTGGGTTCGTGTGGTCCTTCTTGTTTGTGCTGGAGAGAGCAAGAGACAGATTTCAATTGGAAATGAGCTATGCTTGAGAAGAACACAGACTTTGAGATGAATTAGAACCACAGCGATTCTTCTAGAAACAATCGGCAAATGTTGTAAAAAACTCCAGAAGTTGTCTGGGATTGATTTATGATCCAAAGACTTTGGTGACCATTTGGCCTATACTTCTTTGGACTACATATCTATCAGGAGGAGTTTCTAGTCTGGGTGAATTCCTATTCTAGCCTAGATGCTCCTAGTGTACAGACACTGAAACCACTCATGCATCTGATTTTGAAAATACTGTCACGTTGTATCATGGTCCTAAAGTTAGCAGAAGGATAAACACTCCAGTGTAAACTAAAAAGGCATGTAAACACAAGTTGTGTTAATACAGTTTCTCTTGTTAAGACAATTTGACACACATCCTTCTTAGGAATTAAAATAATATACATCAATAATGCATGGGATGTACATTTAATTCATTTTGCAGAGGTAAACAAACATACTGCACTTTTCACAGGGTGCCTCACGACTTGGGAAACACAGTTCTATGTTTTTTTGGGGGGAGGGGGGTACTGGGGATCAAACTCATGACCTCACATTTGCCAGGCAGGCATTTATGCTGCTGAGCTAACTCCCCAGCCCACAGTTCTTACCTGTTAAGATGAGTTACATTAGGTTACATTTGATAAATTTGATCAGCATCCTGATCTTTGAATGTTGTCTGGATGGTGTTTATCTTTGAGAACATCAGTTATGCTTAATGAACCTCAGGTTTCTCATCTGAAAAATGGAGACCTCAATCCTGGGTGGCTTCCTAGGGTTTGTGTGTGGCCAAGAAGAGATCATGTAGTTTTGAAAGTTGTTGTTAAACAGTAAAAGTATATGGAAAAAGAAGTTATTGTGTCAGTTTTAATTATCTGAATAGTCAGGAAACCTAAAGGAAGTCTCCATTTGAAATTCACAAAGAGAGGTGGAATTTTACTAATGTAAAACCTCCCCCATAAACATTTACACATTCCTTGCCCTGTTAGAAGTGACCAGATGGGTGAGATGAAGAAAGTCCTCACTTTTACCTGCCACCCTGCAGGAATTGCACCCCATTGTAGAAGTCTTAGCACACACAGCGACCAGGGCTTTCTTGTTGGATTAAATTCAGCCAACACTTACTGGCCTTCAAATATGTGCCAGGCACTCATGAATTCAGATGGATAATTGTACTATGGACTCACTACACATGGAAAAATAATTGTCCCGTGTGGGTATACTTTCCCGAAAAGTACAATTGTCAAAATATGGTGGGAATGACCAGGGTGTTCTTGGGAAAGTTAAGTTTAGACATCGGTTGCCTAAGACCCCTATACAATCAGACATTCGATTTATTGTAGAATAATACCCTAAGGAAGAACAAAGGCTTCAACAGCCTTTACTAAAATGTAAGGTCCACTCTGCTGATTAGAAAGAATCACTGAACCTTATGCTACCCTATATATACAATGGAATCCATGAGCACCCTCCTAAGAGGGGAGGCATTTAGACAAGATCTTTAAGGCCTAGGTATTGTATACCATGAATGGAACATGAAAGGCTGGTTGCATAAATAGCCATTCATTCTGTCAACAACATTAATTGAAAACTCAGGGGTGCATAAAGCCCCATTCTGGTTTATTGAGTGAGCCACAAGAATACCTTCACATCTGTATGCAAATATTTCACAAGTGTAAAACTGATGACTGAGCGCTGCTGGTAAGTGGTGACACACACTGGCTGTCGCTTTTCCTGGCCAGTTGTGTGTCATCATTTCTGCAAAGTGCATGTCTTTTAAAGGTATTAGGACACTGATATCTACTAAAATTTGTTCCCACGTTTGGCAAAACACCTCCAACCACGCTATTGACAATTTATACTGGCCGAGTATTATCATGCTTGCTGGGTTGAGATGTTGATGTTTCTCCACATTCTATAAAATCTGCACATTTTGAATAATTTTATGTACAGGGTAAATAAATTTCAATTATTACCAGACCTTTCAAATGATCATTTCCATGTTTAGGACATTCTTTTTCATCTGAGCTCTCTTGTAATCCACACTTTGAGAATAAGAAATGTCATCTGTTTTGCTTCATCAAACAATTTATCCAAATAAGACCTTAGTCTTTCCCTGGTCTTGTCTATACTAGTTCTGTGACATTGGGTGGATGAATCACCACCACTAACCTTGCTGAGCTGTTAATAAAATCTGTCCATCGCTAGCCATCTTCCCTTAGCATTTACCTCTGCACCCCAAAGTTGATTGCTGTAAATATCTCTGACTCGGGGCTAAGACTGATTCTGGCTTTGGGAATCTGCTCTGTTTGTAGTTAAAGTGAGCTGGAATTGCCCTGTGGTTGTCATCTCTTGAGGAAGACTTCAACCAATTCAACTAAAGAATTAACTTCTTTAGCCTAACATTGAGTTGCATGCTACACCATCTTCCAGAGATTGTCAGTGGGTTCGAGCACCCGATGTCAAGGTGGGAACTGCCTATAAATTGAGGGTGTAGCTCAGTAGTCTACCATGTGCAAAACTGGTCTACCATGTGCAAAACTATCTATCACCAAACTGGGGGGAACTGCCTTAAAAGTGCACCTTTCTTTGGCTTTCCTCTCTCTCTTGTCTTATTCTACACTTCTAGCTAGTATTTTTTGAAGTCAGCTCCCAAATAAACTACTTGCATTTGAACTCTTGTCTTTGAGCAAGCTTCTGAGGAAATTCAACCAGCTTCTGAGGAAATTCAACCAAGACATTTAAATTTCTCATATGTAAAATGAAAATGATAATGCTTGGCTTCCCAACTACATGATTACCAAGAGAACCAGAGGAGGTAATACAGGTACAACAGCTGTGGAAATTGTGAAAAATGAAGTGAATTAACACATCTTCATTATTATTATTGCTGCTGACATTGTGTGTTTGAGCTTTAACTCAAGCCTGTAAAATATTTGCAAATATAGTTCTTTAGCTGTAAGCTAGAAAGAAAAAGTACCTGAACATAATGATGTAAGCTGGGACTTTACTTACTTGCTGATTTATTTTGGTACTGGGAATAGAACTCAGAGCTTTGCACTTGGAAGATAGGATGTTATTGACAAGGGGGAGGGAACAGGCAGCACAGGATGAAGAGGACTGTTCAACATCTCCTGTGATGCTACTTAACACCCACACAGCCCCCGCCCGCCCCTAAATGATAGACGCCAAAGGCAAAGGATTGGAAAAGAAATAACTGGCTTTTCTTTATTGTCATGCTTTATTTTCTCAGGAAGAATCTATTTTTTCTTTGCATGGAAGGTAACTTTTCATTGAATTATGTATTAGCAGGCCAGAGACTCTGTTTAAGTCTGTGTTTTGTAGCATTCTTTTAGAGTGAATTATGTTAGCCTAGTATTCAGGGAAGAAAAAAAAAAGGCAAATCTGTCTTACTAACCGAAGACAGTTAGGTGGGGACAGAGAGAGGAAAGATTTTAAGAAGCAACCATTGAACATAGCAGCATCTGCTCATTCCTCAAAGCTAAGTAGAATATTAAGAAAAAAAAAAAAACAAAAAAACAAAAAACTTTGAAATCCTATGTGTTACCTCCCAAACTAAAGCAAAACTGCATCCAGAAAATTTTAGGAAAAAATAATTTTCCAACCAAATGTCTCTGTTGCTTGATATTTTTTAACCACCTGCCTTGGAAAACTGTCTAGGATTTACACCACACATAGATTTACATTACACTTGGATTCGCATCAGTAAACCCATGGATTCTGAAAGTAAAATAGGGCTGTGGGAGATACTCACATCTTAATCTGTGTCTTGCGGTTGTAACAGCTCATCTACAATGCGAGGAATGTGATTGCTCCACAGTTCTGGGGGCTGGCAAACCTAATCATGCAGCATCTCGAGAAGCCATCTGACTACATTGTCCCATGGCAGAGAGGCAAGACATGGGAAGGTGGTGAGCAGAAAGAAATGTAATCACTAATTCGAACCCCAAATACCGTTGCAAGGGGGAAACAGGTTTCTGACACATGGCTTGGAGGAAGACATTCTGACCATAGCCTTGGGTGCTAAAGACTGTCTGTCCTCCAAATTCTAACGCTGAAATCCCAACCCACAATATGATGATGCTAGGAGGCAGGGTCTTGGGAGGTGATCAGATAACGAGGGCTGAGTTTTCACCAGTGGGTTTAGTGTTCCTATTAAGAGACTCTGAGGTACCATTATGTGTCAGCCACATGAGGGAGGAGGTATCTGTGTATAAACAGAGCAGTAGCCCTCACCCCAGGTCCAGCCTGCCAGTCTTTGATCCTGCACTGTTCAGTCCCCAGTGCTGTGAGAAGTAACTATCTGTTCTGTGGAAACCATTCAGTCTACAGCGTTCTGACCCAACAGCCTGAGCAGACTGAGGTGCCCAATGCGGAACTATATCATAGCCTAAGAGATATGAAAGCCAATGCTGAAACAATACATTCATATCACAGGCTCCTGCAATTATAACTTGCCGACTAATTGGTACTCAAACGAAGAGCTAAGCTCTCACTTTGGGTTTTGTCATGCTGCAATTTTCTGAGACACTAATCAGTTGTAACCACATTTGGTCCAGTGTGGAATATACCATGGTGAAACTGTACTTTTACATACAATGTGTTGTGTACATGAACTACCTTCCCACAAGGAAAGCAATTATTAAGTATTACAGGCCTATGCTAATAGAAAAATTAAAATGGAAAAAAAAATTAGTTTTAGCAGTATGGTTCACTGCCATGTGAAAAGGATGGTCTTTGGTTATATTGTTCAATGACTTTAGCGAAATCTAGCATGCAACAGGACAGGGTCTGTCATTAGAATCACAATTTAGGTCCCGTAGAAGTATTCTTGAGATGTTAAAATAAATCCTCTGTTCATAATATGAATATTTTTACTCCTACTTTTATTAGGAGATCATAGTTAAAAACTTTTCTCTAAATTTGTTCCCACAAAAGATTCGCTGACTTTCATTTTCATATTGATTGACATTCTTCATGATCCTTCGTTCTTAAACCGTATCACGTCTCTGTTTTAAACTGGATTCGGGAGACATTGTTTTTTGCTGCTCCAATAGTACTTAGCTAGTGCCACAGGGATAGCACTCGTCACACAGTATTATAAGGGTCTGTTGCCTGCCCTAGACTATGGGATCCCTGAAGACGGTAACTGCCATCCCATTTTTGTATTCTTAGCCTCTGCCGTATTCCAGGATTTGATTGGTGCTCAATAAGTGTTTCATGATTGGATAAAATAGACAAAAGGCAGTGTGTTTTTATTAAATATGCTTGCTGGTTCACGTGACAGCCCTTGTTTCTGGTACGTAAATTCATATATATATATATATTTTTTTTTGGTGGGTGGGGGGAGGACCAGGAACCAGGAATTGAGCTCTGGACCTCACACTTGCCAGGCAGGTGCTGTGTCACTAAGCAGCTTTCCTATCCCTAAAACAAAGTTTTTAAACCCAAAAGATTTAATCACATTTGGATTGAAGACAATTTAGGTCTTCAATATAATTATCTTTCAAACACTATTTGTCGCCCAATGGCTTATTGATTTTTAAAAACATTTTCTTTCTGAAAACTGCATTTTCCAAAGATTTCTGATTTTTAAATGAATCTTTGTATTGCCAAGAAGAAAAATATAATAGGTGAGAAAGATTAACTTCTACCTGAGTTCCTGCTAACTTATGATTTGTTCAATTCAAGCCAATGATTTTAAATAGGAAAAGGAATTGAGTAAATGTTTTAAAAATCCTAACTGTTGAAAACTTCTGCAATATAATCTAAAATAAATATACTGACTTAGCTTTTCCTCAAAAAAAGGAAACTAGTAGGTTTAAAAACCATCTGCAGAATAAATATTTATGGCATAGAATGACAACTTGACTTCTAAGCATTGGCATGCATTTTCTAAGTTAATGTTTGATGAAGGACTTCCACTTACAATTCTTCAGCCAACTAAAAGAAGAGTTTCATTAACTATTTTCAAAAGATAATGAGGTCGTGATCCCTTTCCAGATGTTTCACTCGTCAAATAATTGTCATCTTTCTTCCAAATCTCCCCAGTTACTTGAATCCTATTTCTTTGTTTATTGAGTAGTGATTTATAAAGATGAAGAGAAATAGAAGCCAGACAGTGATAGCGGTCAGATATATTTCATGTGTGTCCAGCCTACAAAATATGGGACTCTGAGAATTATTATAAATTCAAAAGTATATTTCTAAGTCTAAAAATTGGAAACAGGTGAGCTTCTGAAGCAGCATACTTGAATATGTAATAAACAATATTCTTCACGTGTTTGTGTACACAGTTGCACATCTATATGTGAGATACGTAGAGATAGCTGTTTTCTTAATCTCTGAAGGAGGGCTCTTATTTATAGTCAGCCACACCAACAAACTACCATCAATTAAAGCATAATTTTACTTTACCAAAAATGCAAATATTTTGAAGTTTATTATTAAAGTAGAATTACCTCTGAGGTGAATAAAGACACTTTTAAAAATACTTTTTCTTTTCACTTTGAAGCATGTCTTAGTTATTTTCCTTTTTGCTGGGACACAATACCTGACACCCACAATTTAAGGAAAGGAAGGTCTATTTTGGCTTCTAGTAGAGGTTTCAGTCCATCGTCAGCTGTCTCCAAGGCAGGGCGGCATGGAGGGGGCATGGCAGGGGAGACGCAGCTCATGGCAAGGCCAGGATAGTAGTGAGTATCACCTCCCTGTGATCTAATCACCTCCCAAAAGTCTCACCTGTGATTGCAGGAGGCTTAGATGGGGACATATAAATATACTTCCAACGCATTGTCTGTAGAAATGGCTTGTGGATATGGCTTACTGCAGAATTTTCCTTGAGGTCTAGGAAAGAGATTAATTATATTTTCTAACACTACAAAGCACAAACTTAAGAGCCTATAGCACAAATTAAAGGTGCCCTGAAAGAGCTACATGTAAATACAACCACACAATCCCTGAAAAAGTTAGGGATCACAATAAACGAAGCACCAATAGCAACAGCTAATCTCATGTTTTCTAAGTATATACCTAGTAGTAGTTCATTTTTCCCTGCTGTGTCCTGATGAAGTAGATACAAGTTCCATTTTACAGATGAGAAAGTAGGGAAGCACTGAGAAATTTAGGTAATTTACAGGTCACATGACTAGTGAGGGATAGACTGGGTTGGAATCTGAAACAGTGGGGCTTTGGGGTAAAACACTAGTGCACTGTTTAAGAGTGAGGACCAGACGCTGTGAGGACTTCGAGCTATTTGTTTTTCATTTTGGTGCCTCTGTGTTTCACACAACTATTCCCCAAACTGTCATTTACTTCTATTCATTTTGATTATGTTGGTTCCAGTTTTGACAAATAGATGAAGAAAAGTAATAATTACAACAATAGCACCTCTCAAATAGATAACTAAAATGAACAGAAATTATGTCACGTGCTTTTGGCATCATTAATTTTGTGTATGTGTGTGTGTGATATACCTGTATTTGACCACAGCATTTCCAGACATTAGCAAAATCTAGTTGGAATGACAATGTTGCTGCTAGGGAAGATAAAGGAAAGTTCCCATACTCCGGCTACCAAAGGTGTTGGTTACTAATAGTTCACAGCTATCCCTTTATTTATTTATTTATTTATTGTTTGTTTGTTTGTTTGCTTGAGAAGCAAACCTGCTTTGCTTGGGACATACTCCAACCCAATAAGCAAGCAGCCAATAACTTAATAGCAGCGAATGATTGTCTAAGGAATATAAAATCCTCTCCTTTCCTGCTCCCAACACTACACACATACACACACACACACACACAGAGCTGCCTGTGGGACAAAGTCCCTGCAGTGTTCAGCTAAACACATGTCCTCGGTCAACTGTCTTTCCTTGCCCTCTCTTGTGTTCTTCTTTTTTCTTCTCCTGAAATTACTCCCTCAGGAAATCACTATTATATTAATCCCTTTCATAGGTTTTGCTTTTAGCACACTCAAGCCAAGATGGATGGTAGTAGAAATGTCCCCAGAAAAAAGAGATTATAGAGGGATTCTGGAAGTGAATGACACTCTGGCCTCTGTCACTAACTCAGGGGTCAGTAAAATATGGCCCGTGAGATCCAACCTTGCTCTTTTTTTGTAAATAAAGCTTTATCGGAACACATTCACTAGTGTATTTTCAGACAGAACTGAGCATTTGAGATGGAGACCATATGGTCTACAAAACCCAAAATATTCACCATCTGCCCTTTTACAGAAAAAAGTTTGCTTACCTTCAGCTAAAATTTTCACCCACAGTAGTAAACTAGGTTGAGACACAGGTAGAGGGAGAAACAGTGGCAGATGCAGTGTGTCAAGGGAGACACTGGAATTATAAGAACCATAGGTTTGGTTGGCTCTTGCTAAATATCATGGAATCACTGAAGAGATAAAGTGATGAGCTTTATTAGTTATCCACGGCTCTGTGGCAGAGTATCACAAATGCAGCAGTTTAAAAACAATAGGCTGTTTTAATCTCCTTGTTTCTATAGGTAAAAATCCCAGCAGTGACTTAGCTGAGTCCTCTGCTTTAGGGTTTTTCATAAGGCTGGAATGAAAGTGTCACCCAAGGCTAGGTTTCATCTCAAGGCTCTACAGGGGAAGTTTCTACAAGCACATGCAATTGTTGGGAAAATTCAGCTCCTTGTGAATTGTCGGCTGAAGGTCATGCTTAGTTTATTGCCATACAGACTTCTTTCTGTAGTATGGCAGGTGAGCTACCACACTCAGCAATCAGGATTCTGTTACTAAGACAGAAGTGACAATCTTATGTAGCTTAATCATAGAATTGAAGCCCCATTAATTTTGCCATGTTTGGTTGGTTGGATGAGGTCATAAAAAATGTCCATTCTTAAGGGAAGGGATTATATAGTCACAAAGTGATCATTGGGAACCGTCTTAGAATCTGCCACCTGGAAGCCTTCTACCATATGGAATGTAAAGCAAAGTGAGAGTGAGAAAGATTCTCTAGCAGCATTTAGAGAGATTCTTCTCTTTTAGATAAAGAGCAGACTGAAGATCAGGCTGGTGTATTATCCTTAGGAAAAAAG
Organism: Hydrochoerus hydrochaeris; assembly: GCA_004027455.1. Classification (NCBI taxonomy): domain Eukaryota; kingdom Metazoa; phylum Chordata; class Mammalia; order Rodentia; family Hydrochaeridae; genus Hydrochoerus; species Hydrochoerus hydrochaeris. The sequence goes on from PVLA01009807.1 coordinate 22,955, forward strand.
AAGACTATAGTTTAAAGAAACTATAGTCTCAGTGTAAACAAGCTTATAGCAACTTTAGGGGCCTGAAAGAAAAGAGGTATGGTCCTGGGGTTTGGGGTAGAAATATTTGCATGGATGAAAATGGTAAGTCTGCATATGCCCCTGAATACTCTTATTGAAAGAGAAATGCTTTATCATGAAGATTATGCTGAAGTCTCAGATGAGGCAGGCAACTTATGGGACAATCCCCAGGATCTGCCTGTACTTTCCCTCATAGAGGTCAGACTAATAATTTGAGCTATGTCTCAGCATATCTCAGCTAGGGTATCCAGGGCCCACTGAAGGAGGAGATGAGCTATATTTACTTCAGCAGAGTTCTAGGTCTGGGCTAAATGAATGTGCAAAGAGAATGCCTTAGAGTCAAACCTGAGGATAATGGGTCAAAACGAGCAGAACATAAAACTATGTAAGAGACATCTTGCCTATATGGTGTTATTATATTGTGACATAGATTAACTTCTTGGCCATGTCTTTCATGATAGTTTTAATAAAAAATCAAGATCAGCCAGGCGTAATGGTCCACACCTGTAATCCTAGCACTCTGGAAGGTTGAGGTTGGAGGATCACAAATTCAAACTTAGCCTGGTAATTTAGTGTGTTAATGAAACTCTGTCTCAAAATAAAAAGGAGCTAAAGAAGTAACTCAGTGTGGAGGCCCTGGGTTCAATCCACGGTACCAGAGGGGAGTGGGAGAAGACCAAAATAACTCTTGAGAAAAGTGATAACCCACATGCAACACATAGAGAGCTCAGCACAGCTGCAGTAGATTGTGAAAGAATAAATAAATGCATCCAACATGAGCATGCTTCAGTGTAAGAGGGTAAACTCCCATATCTAACTGTGTTTTTCTGGGAGTCCTTGGAGGCTCATCCTGTGTATTACTCTAATGAAGAATTTGCTGAAGGCTTCCAACATTCTGAGAAGCACGGACCTCCTCAAGCCAGACGCTGGGAGACGATAAAAAGAGCAATGGCATATTTAGTCAGGCAGATCGGAGGACTGCACAGTAGCAGAGGTCCTAAGCAGGCACTTGATGGTCAGAAGCACCGAGCGTGCAGTCCTCACAAGGAGAAGCAAGGCTGGAAAGACGCCTGCACAGGTGCGGGTGGGAACTGACTCTCCTCTAGTGAGAGCTATAGAAATCACTGCCTTAAGGGAGAGAGGAACCACGGGGGCAAAGGACATTTTGTGATGCTAACGTGAGTACACGTATCTATCAAAATGTTAGGCATAAACATAAAATGGGCACATTTTCTTACATAGAAAGTATACTTCCATGAATTGTAACAAAAACCACAAAGCAGCAAAGGCCAATGGTTACCTTATATAATAAAGATAATGTAATCCCCATACACTTGTCAATATCTATCTATCTGAAGTAAGAAACAATCAGAAGGCTGAGACCAAGTACCTCAGTGGCAAATCGTGAAGCCTTGACCTGTCTTCAGACCCAAGTGAGTCCTCAGAGCCATACACCAGTGACTGAAAGTGATGCTGAAGCCCTGTAAGAAAGGGAATTTCAACCGTATGGTCCACCTGTGACTCCTAGTCAATCCTCAAAAACAGTAAGAGCTATTTACACAAAAACTGTATGGTGGAAAACAGGAGGCTGCTCAGATCTTTCTAGGATTGATGGATCCCAGGTACAAATCCATTCTGAAGGCACCACTATGTTCAAACCCATGCTAGACAGAATATGGACATGTAAATGTCAGGAAATAAATGGATTCTGTATCCAACTGCATCTCACAAGGTGTCTACTAGGCCAATATACTCATGCCGCAATCATTTATTAGTTCTTAAATGTGTAACTAGAATAAGCAAAGTGGAACTTGATGGCATCCTTTTTGCTTTCTTGAGCACCTATTGTATTATCAAGGTCCCTGAAACTATCTCCTGGCCAAGTCAGTAGATCAACCAGTTATAACATCTTGCTGGACGTTGTATAGGTTAGCACCACTCTCAAAGACTGTAAGGAGGCCAGGGTGAGGATCCCCATCCTGTGCCCAACCAGTAACCAACCTAGATCCCACACAGAACCATTTGAATCATGATGGCAGATGACAGTGAGCTACTACCAATTAAACCAAATTGTAATAATTACAATTGCAGCTGCTGGACTTGGTGTGTTGTACACGCTAGGGCAAGTTAACTGGATTTGGAGTATGTGGTTACTGTGCTGGCAAACGTGTCAATTTCAACACCCATCAGGAAAGAGAATCAGAAGCAGCTTGCGTACATGCAGATGCACAACTGTGGCTATGGCCGGGTCCATATGGTCAACACTGTTAATTCTCCAGTTCAATCCGAATATAGGTTCAAGGTACTGGAATTGTCCAGACATCTTGCTGAGCAGCATAGCCATATACTATGAGGATTTTATCATGTTAGATGGAGCAAGCGACACTCTCTGTGAATAAGAAGATATGGCAATGGGCATGTGTTCATGGTGACACTGATCCTACCATGTTCTGACCCAATTTAAAACACTAGTATGGAGTAGACACCCTGGAAAGATGAGCATCTTCTCTCAGGGGAGATGATATAGGTTCAACCAATGGATAATATATGGTGGTCTGTCTCAACTGTCACAGTGCATGAGTCCAAGAATCAAATTGTGAAAATAACAAGGACTCTTCACTGTTCCTCCGGGTGACTCACTTTACGTTTTATGAGGCTAGAGGACCCAGGTGCAGGGAGGGAATCAACCCAGAGGTTAAAGCAAGAGATAGTACAGCTATTGAGCAACGGCTATTGGCAGACTCCTTCAAATTGTTCTGCCAGGACATTAGCTGGCATCACAAAATTACTGTTTTTGCAGAAGTAACTGACCTGCTTTTCAGGAAGGAGCATAGATGCTGCTACAAGGCAGAGGCAGGTAATGATATGTTTGTCATACAGGTCCTATCTTGATCTTATCGTGCAGTGCTAAACTGGAATAAGTAAGACAATAGCTACAGCCTGATGCACACATGGTAACCTGGGTTCACAGTCTCCTAGGAAACGAGAATTGGCTTATCCCTCCAGGCCACCCACGGTGGGAGTACTGGTCCATACAGAAGAACATCTAGAAAGGGTGAATGAGTGCATGATAACTATGCAGTGCCCTGGGACAAACAGGGGGGAAGCCAGGGTATAGTTTATGTTCCCCAGTTCCACAAGGGGCCAAGAAAAGGCAAAGCAAGTGTTCAGCCCTGAGCATATCCCTCTGAAGCTATCTTCTGTCTACTCTCCTTCTCTTGCATCCTTTCTCTTAAAAGCATTCCCTTGCTAGATCATTCAGAAGGGTTTTCATTTATGGTTCTGCTTCTTGGGATTCTGGTTTCAGAACCATCTTCCACTATTAACTGTACTGGAAAAATATTTCTTTTACTCCTGCCACTTGGACCCAAACCTGATAGTGTGTGCATGAACATTTGTATTAATTAAGGTCACTTGTCTTGCTTTGTTTTTCATTTTTACCTCCTAAGATTCTATTACCAAAGCAAAGGTTCTCACTCCTTTACAGTACTCAACCTCACTGTAACTCATGAAAACTATTCTATTCTCATCACTGTCTAAGCCATCCTCTATTATGATGTCAGCTACTTTTACCAAAACATGACTCTTAGATAACTCCCCTTCTTAAACACTTTTGTGGGTTTCCATTGCTTCCTGAAAGAAGTCTTGTTTCTGTAGTATAACATAAAAGAGTTTGGTTATCAAGCTGTAATTTGGAGCAAAATTATGGTACCCTTTTCCTCTTGCCACACAACCTGAACAGCTTGTGCTGTCTTCATACTGGACTGTTGCTTATTTCAAGGATAAGACTTGCACTGGTTTGAGTCCATGCTATTCCCTCCTCCTGGAATGGCCCTTCCTTCTATTTTTGCCTGTTAGGTACCTACTAATACTGTAAGACCCACACTTTTATCACCTCTTCTGTGAACCCATTATTTACCAATGCAGCACTTCTTTCCAAACTCCAGGAAGAATAAGTAACTGCCTTTTCTGTGCTTCTATAGCACTAAGCACACAACTGTATTCCAATGCTGGTCATGTTTTTATTATTGTTTACAGCACAACTTTCTTTTCCACATAACTTTTTTCAAGAGTCATGTGACTTGTAACTCCAAAACCTGACACACTTTGCATAGCATAATATATTAATTGAATGAAGAACTTGTTCTTAGAAAGCATCACAGTCTGATAAGTTGGTTCTGTCCTGGATCTCATCTTTACTTATTTCCCTGCCTTGCTCTGGCCAGGCAGGCATTTGTGCTGCTGAGCTAAATCCCCAGTGGGCTCCACATGGAGATGTGAAGCTAACACGTTCAGGCAAACTTCCTTTCACCCAGGTGTAACAATTGTCCGTCCTGGTAGTCCAGCATTCCATAAGTTTACATAACTTCACCTCTTGCAATTTATACACATTTGTGCTCCCCGTGCTATGCAATTGACAGGGACTAAGAAATAAACTTTCAATTGCCAGTGAGAAAGCCACATAAATGTACTCTTCATTTTACTTTCCCTTAAAGGTGGTAGGAAGTAAAAGGAAGGAGAGAAAATTGCTTTACCTACACATCAATGCCCTACCTATTTCATGGCTTCTCTGTATTACAGTTACTCTGAATACTCATTTAATTGATTATTGCTTCTGATTCATCTAGACTTATTTACAAATGGGAAATGATGCTTTTTTAAGCTTGCAACTTCTTCTAAAATACTTCCTTACTATTTTGGAGGGTTGGATTGTGGATCTAGCTTTAGGAAGTTCAAATAAACATATGTAAGAAAAATCCCCAGTATATTACTAGAAATTGTATTGGCGATCCTGGATTAAAGCAGGAGGCAAAAATGATAATAAAAGGATCTGAATTAAAGTAAAGCTGATGGTTAATGTGGCATAAAACCTAGTTAGGGGGATCTGACCTGATAATATTTGTTTTTCTCCTTCAGTCACATTCTCAGCTCAACTCTTCCATCTCTTTCTAACTTCAAAGGAAGCACACAATGGAAGAATTGGGCGGATTATCGCCCTGTTGGAAAGTGGGTAGAGATTATAGATATGTTCCTTCTTTCAGTGCATTGGACTATATAATCTCAATTACCTCACAAAACCCCTTGCCTGGGCTAATGCAAAGATTTAGATTATACCAAAGTTGCATAAAATTAGAAACAAGATATTAATAATAATCCAGAGTGGTGTAACATAATGAAATACATTTTTATTCTTATTAGCTTTAGCTAGTACAATAAAAAAAGTAAATTAGCATAGAGGTTTCAATTTTATATTTATTATACTCTGACCTTTTTTGCTCTTCCCTCACCATTTTATATTATGAATGAGGTAATTAAAAAGAGTACAGTAGTTTGCTGTTTTCCTACAGCACATTTTTGCCCATTTAAGAGCATTTGTATGTTTGCGGATATGTGTGTATGCGCGTATTGATTATTTTAAGCGAAGTTTAAAAATGGAAGTTGAAATGCTAAAGGTCCAAGGAATGAATTATCCTGACCTGGTTATTAAAAGACCATATTATGAGGTTGGACTTTTCATTTCTAACCCAAAATGAAAAGGCGAGCACAAATAATCCTACATCACCTCTGAAAACGATGTCAGGAAATGTTTTCTCAGAGTCAGCTACTGGTCAAGACTTACATCAAGTTAAACAAAATAACGAAGGATCAGGGATTTCAGAAGGGCCAAAAGTTCGAACAAGAGACCTTTAGCCCCTCTGCCTGCAATGCATAAAAATGCTTCCTGTGTGTTCGATATGTACTTATCATCTCTTGAGGGGAAAAACATTTGTAACTTCCTATTAGGGACTAAGTCTTCTGTCCCCACCTTTCCTACTGGGGGACATTTCCACAGAAAGGAATCAATACAGTTTTAACTACTGACTGAAAATAATAGCAACAAGCACAAAAATGCCAAATGGGCCGATCTATCTGAAGCCCTGTCTCATTAAACTTCTCAAATATTTGGTATTGCCTCAAACTGCAAAAAGAGTTATACGTAACTGTATAAAAATTTAATGAAGGTTGGCTTGCTGTTTAAGATGTCTTTAATAAAGACTGTACTTTCCTTTTGAGAGTTGAGAGAGCCCATATGGTCTAATGTTCGACAACCACAGCTTGAAGAAATAACAATAGCTAGAGGTTTGGCCTGAAAAGACTCACTGCTCACAAATATGAAGATTGCAGGAGATTAATACATAGGTCTGTTCATCATTACTACAGGAGTTAGGGAATATGTAAAATCTAAAGGAGTTTTTAAGTTAATTAAATGAGTTAGTAAGCCCCAGATTTGGTGGTTTGTGACTGGTTTTTAGCCAGCTCTTAGGTTTTACTTCCCAATGCTCCAAGAAAATAAAATAAGAATCTTGAATGCCAACTTTCCTACCAGGTAACTCTGGAGTTTACAGGTGGCAATGATGAAATTTCCTCAGGAAAATCTTTCAAATGACCAATGTTCTTTTTACTAATCCATGTTTAACCTAAAGCCCAGAAACTAGCTCCCCTTTCTTCTTGTCTTCAAAATCTCTATGACCAACTGTACCATGTTGAAGTTTATATGACAGGCCATTTCAACACTTTTGTTTAGTTAAATAGAAGTGCATCACTTTTAAAGAAAGTCCTATTGCCAAAAAATATAAACAGCCCTAACTTTGATTAATATAAATATTTTAAAACCAGAACATTCTGTTACATCTTACAAAAACAAAACTGATGGGAAAGAAAAAGCACTTTCATACATTAGATGAATCCAGGAAAAGACAGCTGCAGAACCAAATTTTAAGTAAATATGAATTGTTTGTCTTTTCAGAGGGCTATGGTATTTACTTAAATGGATTTGTTTTAGAATACTTTGTGTTTCATTTGTAAAAAATAAAAAAATTTTTATGGATTGATTTCTGAAGTATCCAATTTACATTTCAAACTTCTGTAATTTAAACACACACATACCCACCCATTAAAATTACTTCCCCTGCCCAGGTTAGCATTCTTTGCTAATAGGCCATTGCACAAGAGATGTGTGAAATGAATAGATGAAGAAAAACGTTGACAGCAAAAGCGAGGTCTGGAGGGTGAAGTTAGTTTATTAGGCCCCGTTTGTCACGAATGGCCCTGCTGCACATATAAAAGCAAATCCCTCTACCTTAGAAGATTAATTCTGAAGGAGGTACTCTTAGGTCAAAGTATACATAAGCGTGTGCCTAATCTCAGAGAAATCAGGCTATTTTCTCACAGCAATTAAGCAGAGGTCTGGGGTTTCACCCACAGTGTATTTAAACACAGGATACAATTAAACCCCAAAGTATTAATATCTTTGCTTTGCGAAATTGCTCAGGAAATAGATTTTGCCCTGTCTCAAATGAAAAGCAAGTCAAATTAAGAGAAAAACTTGATTCTTAGCTAAGTTGCTGGAAATCAGAGTGTCATATTCTCTTCTAATTGCAAATGTTTTATAAACATAAATGTCGTTCTGGCTTTACATTAGGGTAAGAATTATAAACATTCCAGGTCCTTTCATCTGAATAGCAAATCTTAGATGTTTGCATGAAAATGTATTGTTTTCACACTGTAATTAAATTTATGGCTCACTATATGTTAAAAATCAAATCATTATAAAAATCTGAGTGCTCACCATTTACCACCAACAAAATAACCTAGCCTGGGAGCTTAGCAACCTAAAGAAGTACATGGAAATCTTAAACAATCAAATGTTCTATAGGGGTTGCTTTCCACGGAGGTTTCTCTTGGAGTTATTTTATTCATACACTCATTTCAAGCAAAGAGCTAATCTTCTAGAGAAAATCATTGCCAGTTGAAAACTGCTTCACAAAGAAAAAAAATGTAAGGGTAAATATAGAAACAACAAAACAACTTCTATTTGTCATACATCAGATCCCTAAAGGCAAAACATTTTAATAGTATGAAAGTTATATTAAATAAGCTACCACTTTTATTCAGTTCCTGAAAAAATAACCCTTCTGGTACTAAAAGAGTTTGCCCACATTACAATTATTGTTACTTCTCTTTTGTCTATATATCAGATTAACTTTCCATTTTATTGCCAAACCAAATTCTCTTTGGCATTTTTAGGGGAGAGCTGGGAAGGGAAGTTGGAATAAGAAAAGATAAATCAATAGTTTTTTGTTTATATAGCTGAATCAATAATTTTTTCTTTTATATGGGAGTTTCTAGCAAGACTGCTTTGCTATACAGTACAACATTATATGCAGTGAGAAACCCTATAATGCATGGGGATGCTCTCATAAATTAATAAAACTGAAACAATGCAAAATAGGATGAGTTAGAGATGAGTGTGCGCATGCACTTGTGCACACACACTTGTGTGCTCCTGTTCACGTACACTGATGTCTTTGCCAACCTATCACGCCACTGCTTCTTTTCAGAGGAACTGGGCACTTAAGGTAAAGTCACCAAGACACTGCGTCTTTGAAACCATGCTACAATCAGCGGAGGCGCTTTTTAGATGTGTAGGGGGCTGTGAGAGAGGGCGTGTGGTCTGAATTTTACGAAGCCTCGTTTTAATAGGAGCAATGACTTTAATAGTACTTTTTGCTGACATCACTGGCAAATTGGTCTCTTCTGTAACCTTTAAAAGTGCAGCATACCCCAAAACGAGTTACTTATTAAACCAATGTTCTCTTTTTTGAGTGCAACTGACCTTTAAATGATTATTTCTCAGCGCCTGCAACAAGGAGAATCTCACCTATCACCTGCTACTTCTGATGTGCTGCAGCGAGTGGGTCCATAACCTTTTCACAACACGTGAGGAACCTGCTACACAACACCGAATCACAAACGCTAATGAGCAGTTTTTCTTTTTAAGGGCAAGAACTTATTACTTTATTAAATCGTTAGAGTACACAGGAGCCATGCATAAGCTTAAAAATAAATCATTATTTTTATCAATCTGCAACCATTTTAGAAAATACAACTCCACAGTGCCAAAGTGTAATTCACTGATAGTCACAGTTTCTACTGGAGTTTTCTCCCCTTCACTTCTGAGGTACATGTTTGTGTTTTATTTCTGAAGGTGTGGGTGTGAGTGTGGGAGGGGTGTGATTTAAATACAACATTTGTTTGAAACAGCATTATCTCGAAGTTCAGAAGCTGGTGCAATATTTACAGATAATTTGACTCAAGTGGTGTACTCCTAGCCCAGTAACTTTCCATTAAGAGAAAGGAAAAGCTTTTGAAATTCCCAAAGTGTTGATGGGATACGTATCTTTCAATGACAGATATTTTAAAGAGTGTACTCTCCTCAAAAACAGACACCTTTGCAAAGATGAAATGAATGCAATCAAGTTGTGGTTATTCTTAATTAAGTAGAGGTGGTAATTATAAACTGTATTCTTCAGGAATCAAATCAAATCTAGCACGTACTTAGAAAAGCTAATTTTTCGCTAGTGAAAAGAGATAACCTAGTTTACACTTTCCTAGAGCTGGGGAATCTGATAGTGATTATATTAGCATAAATATTTTCCCTCTTAAAAGAGATCTCCTTGAAAATTTCCAAGAAAAAGTTTTTTTTCATCTGAAGGATTCAAACAATGTGACAAGCTAATAGTCGGTACTTTATAGACATTTTACTGCCAGCTTAATGCACAAATACCTACTTGTGTCTAATAATAAACTTTTTTCTTGCAAAACCAGCCTTATTTATAAACTATTGCCTTAGCAATGTGTTGAGCTCTTAAAAAGTCTAAATTTTAACCCTAAGTAAACAAAAAGGTTTTTTCACTTGTGTCTTCTCACTTCCTTCTACACAGCTCTCATCAAGTGAGCAGATTGGAATGAATTACAGAGAGAGCTAAGAAATTTCCTTTAAATGATGAAAACTAAGTATTTTCCAATAATATTCATCTGCAGTTTTGTTTGGCTCTGACTTGATAACGTTTCGTAAGTCATGAGGGGCAGCCACTGGGCTTCATCAGAGAAATCAGAATTAATGTTCTTTAAAAAAAATGGGCTCTGAAAGGAAAAACGATGCCTACATGCACATGCACACGCATGTGCACACACAAATGTAGAGATATACATATGGATATATTCACACGCACATATACATTAGCAGAGAAATGCCTTAGCTGGCTCCCTTTCACTTAATATACAAAAAGGCAAATCAGGTATTTTATTGGCGTGTAGTCAAAAAGAAAAATATGTAGACTTAAGCCTGAACTGGCTCACTGTCAAGACTTCCAGGGTCTTATTCATTAATTATGATGGCTGCTGACAAACAACAGAGGAAAATCAACAGCGCTGGATAAAATAATCATCAAGGGCTTCTATGTCTGTAAACTATTTCAATTCTTGACATTGAATATTTATGGCGCGTGATGCTCCTTTAACAGACTCCATATTTCAGCCAGCTCGCAGCCCTGGCTGCATTCAAAAAGTCTAGACACTCCTGACCTTTTTCATACCCACATTTCCCTGGCTGTCTCCTCTAGCATTGTGCCCATTAGAAAAGTGGACACTTAGCACCACCGGCAGTTCTGCCAGTGCCCACTCGTGGTGCAATGCGCACCTCTGTCCTTTGAAGAGTAGCTGGGCTCAGGCGCTAGCTACCCTTGCACAAGGCAGCCCCTGTGAAGCAGTTGTGTTTATTTTGCACTTATCAATACAATGTCAGATCAGCCTGGGCTTACCTCCTCGGGGTGGTGAACCCACCCCGTCTGTGAGCACGACGGCACTTGGGCCACAGATGTGACTGGTTAACTGTACAAGCCAGGAGGATAAATCCTCATAACAATACTTCATTCACCAAGGAAATCTGTAGTGGATTACAGCCTCTCTATGGTTAAGTCTGGTCTTAATTTACTGCTTTTATTCAGTTTTCAACCACAAACGAGCCCCTTATGAGGCATTCACTATGCAGAATTGACAACTCTTTTTATCTACTTGAAAAATATTTTTGGATAATAATTTATGGTTAGAAAATATTTTAAGCAGTTTGAATAGTTATATTCTTTCATTGCTTAATGATGCAGTATCCCCTGTAAAAACGGAATGCCAGACGATCTGGTAATTTTACATATAGCATTTATAACAACGGAGCAATTTGGCCATATACAAACACAATTAAAAAAAATAAAACTGTGTATTTCAAAGGAAGCCTTTTAAAGACTTTTTTAAGCTCTCAAATTGCATCTTAGGAGAAAACCAGAATTCAGAAAATGGTCTACTGTCTTCCCAAACTCAAAAAGTTTGGGAAGCCTCATATTTTATTTATGGGTTAATGTTTACAATGACATATTTCGAACGCCTTTTTCAAAAGGAAAAAAAATAGCAGCTCTCTGAGAACACAGGGAAAGTTCATGTGCTGTTTATATTTTGTGCATGACCCCAAAATACAAAAGAAGGTTTGTACATTTTTATCATCAAATGTATTCTCTTAATTTATATTCTGAATTATTGTTCTCTTTTTTAAAAAAATCCATCCAAAGGTGCTTATTATTACTGGGCATGAAGTAGTTTTCAAGGAGTGATTTCTGCAAACCCCAGTAGACCTAAAAACATTGGATATATACCTTTAGTCATTGGCAAGTGCCGGCATCAGGGCTGTGATCTTAGATGTACAACCACAAGTACTGCCAGCCTGTGACCCTGTAAATAACTGGCAATGGAATACATGTAAATTAGGAGTGTGTTTTATACACAGAGACAATAGAAACAGCATGGCTGGTTTTCTTTTAGATGACAGAGTTCCTTTGTTTCATTTCTTCAGATTAAACTGTGGGTACACGAAGCTTTAGAACTTTCCCTTTGGCAGAATTCAAGAATTCAGAATTATTGATATAGAAGGATTCTCCCCATGGCAGAACGAACCCCTTGCAGATAAACAAAGGACAGCATGCAACTTTGGTACTGCCCGCCTGTTTTCCTCATTAGCTGCCACAGTGTCTTGAGCAGGGAATGAATGGGGAAGGCATTCATGGCATTAACAAGAAAGGACATGGCTTTTACAAGCAAGAACATCTATGATTTTCTAAAACCTCTCTCTTCCAGTGCCCCATGTAAATCATATTTTAGAAAACCCAAATTATGTGTGCGCTTCAGGCAGAAAAATGACTTAAATGTGCAATAGGAAAATAACGAACTGAATCACTTTGGTTAGTTAAGCAATTACTGCTTCTTTATAGACTTAAATTCTTTTTGATTGTTGTCATAAAAGCAGGTGGGATTTGTTCGCTGTTTGTTGTTGCTGTTGGTTTCAAATTTTGCCAAAAATGATTCTTTATATTGTCGCTCTTGCACTGTAGAACTAGTCATATTTCGCCCTCAATCTTGTAGGTATGTTTCATTACCTTAGTAGATGTTCTAATGAAGGTGTAAAAGAAAAGGTTAGATAGGAGATAAATTAAGCAATAGCAGCCCCAGATTCAAATGCCACTTAGTACAACTTCTAAATCATTTATATTAAAATTGTTTCATTAACAGTGTTACAACTGCCTTCTGGTATTTATCTCAAACATATTAAAATATAGATAAGAGCAACTTTAGTAACACATGATGGAAGTTTGGAGTAGTGATAGTAGCAGTGAGTTACTCTTGTAAGTCCAGGCAAAAATAGTTTGTCATCACCAGCTGTCAATGAATGCAAGATTTCAGAGGAAGATTTGATCCTCTCTCTCTAGTTCACTTACTACAAACCCTCATGCTGTTCCTATACCATCTATATTAGACCCTGCATACCTGGATATTGGTCTCATTTATCCTTCCTCTTCCTGTCAAGAATTACATGTGAAACAAAAGCAGGGAGGGTCATTTAACAATGGATTTCCTCATTGTATAACCATTACAAAGCTATCCAGGCTAAATAACTTGTTGTTTTCTAAGTCACTGTGCAATTTCAAGGTTTTCATGGTGCTTAAAATATAATAGCCCGTGTCACTTATTTCCTGAAGTGAAAGCTAGTGCTAGCCTTTGGAATTCATGTGAAACAAGTGTACAATATGGCTTGAAGACAGAATAAAAGCTTGATAAGCAATTAATCTACCTTGAATGCTTTCCTAATGGTTTGCACCTTTTCTTACTGATTTTTTTAAAATCCAGATTTATTCAAAAGAAAATCAAATAAAACATGCGACCACATCTTTCTATACACACTTGTTAGAGTATAACCCACACACAGTGAGGCAGGAAGACTGAACATTTAAATAACTTAAAAATAAAGGTGTTACTGATTGAACAACTTGGAAAACAAAAATTTTTTCCCCCCTGGCGCCTTGTAGCTATGGGAGCAGGGAAAGATTTTAAATGGGAAACCAGATAAATGAGCATAGACACGGGGCTGATTTTGTAGCTGGATAAACCTGTGTATAGCCTTTGGTTTAGGAAAAGAAGCTGTCCGTATCTGATGGCTGATTTGCAGAGGGGGCAGCTTCTGGGTAAAGATAAGGTAAAGATGTCACTGAGACATGAAGTGTCAACTACAAAACAGAGTGAAGTCTAGTTGTCAGTCAGTGACAAGTAGCCCAGCAAGATACGGGAGCAGACTCACCAGCGAAGTTATACTGTATGGAGAAACTAGGCAGACAGCAGAGACCTTTATCAGAAGGCTCGGGGTGGGTCAAGACTGATGATCAAGAGTAGGAGGACCTGAGGAATAGAGGCAATGGAAGAGGAGACACCCAGTGGACAGGGTGACCCGGAACAAAATCATGCAAGGGGTCAGATGAAAAGATCATGACTTCTCCAACTCAATAGAGATACATGGCTCTCCTTTAGCAGCATGGTGCAAGGCACAAATGACAATTCCAAAGAGAAGCAGTAGATGAAAGGTTGAAGCATTACCAGGGTGGAATTAACAGGGCCACTGACAGAATCAGGAATCTGCTCTTACAGAAATGCAGAAGAATTCTCAGAAGCCTTTGCAAGTCAGGATACAAAGATTATTCCTTACAAGGAAGGGGTGACCATGACAAAAGGGAGAGCAGGAGATCCAAAAAAGATACGCTTATGTCCAAGACTGAGACTGACACCGACTCCATGCCTTTGTGCTGGAGGTTAAAGAGAAACATTACAATATCATATGAATTGTGTAAGTATGCTAATTACAGATATTCATCTGTGCATATACCTAAATTAATTGCTTGGTAAACACATTAGCCTTTACCCAAATTATTGGCTTAATCAGGAAAAAGAGCACTAGTTGCCAAAACCCCAAGCTGCAGAACACTTACTCAGATGGCAAACAGAAACACCTGAAATGTCACCTGAAATGTGAGGGAGCTGAACTGAACATTCCATCCACATTTTTGGCACCCAGCGAAGACTGGTCTTGATAGAATCTGCCACACCCCTGCTAACCGGGGTAAGGACTACATGCCTATCGTCTGAACGGAGGTTGCCTCTGATTTGAGTACTGCCAAGTAACCCAATTTTAGAATAGCACAAATTTTAATTATATGTTTCATTTAACTGGCACCTGTCCTTGGAGGCTGTCATTAAATTCTAACAAGCTATGATGTTGGAACTATTATTATCTGTGACTTATAGAGAGGCAAAAATAAATAAGGAGAGAAAGAAACAAAGAAGGCAGAAAGACAGGCTGGAAAGTTTGGGAGACTGGTAGAAGGAGACAATTAGAGATTCCACTGGTGGAAAATAGCACTGCGTCAATTAGAAAGTTGCTAGAAAAAAAAGTTGCTAGAAAATGAAAATTCAGATCATTGAATTTCTGGTGTTTGAGGGATGATTTTACTAACCTCCCACGTCACCTATTACATTTTGCTGCAGAGCGAGTACATGACGCTTTTCTATGGTAAATTTGGAAAAAAGTGCATCCTAAGTAAATTCCTTGACCTTGAGACTGAGTAAATTTTTAAAGTTGGTTTCACTTATTAAGATATTAAATATCATTTGCTACTATTAAACATTAAAATTCCACACTACTTGGCATCTACCTTTAAACTAGTGAGGATAAGAGGTTTTAGGAGGAAAAGATTTCAGTATAGGATAAACAAGATAGATCATGTATTGACAGTCATTAATTTTGTGTGGTGGGTGCAAGGGGACTCATACTATCTGGTTTAGTTTAACACTGATTTTTGCCATGATAAAAAGTTAAAAGAAATTTGATTTTTAAAAAAACAATTTAAATTTTTGTGCAAATTTATCTGGGCAAAGTAGTTCATTTTATACTATAAAATGTGGTCATAAGCACAAGAACATAGCATCTTATATTAATTATTTTATATTACCATGTTGATATTAATGATCCCACTGTAACTATACCACATTCTCCCCAAAATAGGAGAAAAACTACATTTTTGTGGTTACTGCATTTTTAAGCAGTTTTTTTTTTTTTTAAAAAAATAACAGCCCTAGGTTTCTAGACTAAATGCCAAATATGCTTCCCGTTTAGATCAAGTTTAGCTTCAACTAAAATAATTAGCCCTTGCTCCTAATTCTAATGGAAATGTAAGACTGAACTATTCAGGGATAGTAGCACTATTCAATACTACTGCTAATGGTGATTTATATGAAATAATTATCAGACTGTTTCTGCTGTAGGTACGCACAAAATTTGTCCTAAACCAAAGGCAAAAACAATAATAAAAACTACAAACTTTTAACCTTTCCACAAATTTAAATAAAAAATGTGTGCTGGGAGCCACATTAATAAAGCCTGTTAAGCTCACAAGAATATTTTACGTTCATCTGTACTTCATCAGACAGGTTCATGGCCTCCGAAGAATTACTATAGCTCCTGGAGTTTTTAAACTGGCATGGGGGAAGACACAAAATATTATTTTATAATTAGAAAATTTTACTAGAACTGACAGAAACAAGAAAACAAGCTCCAGTACTGAGTGTATGCTCTGAAAATTTGCACATAAAAACTAAACATATTGAGCGGATTGGCTTTTATAGCTACAGATGCCTAAAAAGCAAGACACTGAAGAGCATGAACACAGACTTCACGTAGGAAATGTATGTAAGAATCAGCCTCAACTTTGTGGCACACGGAAAGTAGCTACCGGCCTTATTTCACAGGATTCCGAGTTATATGGTAATGGCAGACATAAAGTCTTGCTCATTAAACGCGTCCCTTGCTGAATGGCATCTGTTTTTGGAAGTGTCTTAATGTTCGTTCTTATCCTGCCTTCCCCCAGATTTCCTGCCAATGACCTCAGGTGAAAGCCGTTACTGTTCAGGGTGTCCCTCTTTGCAGAGGTCTCATTGATGTGGTGAAGTCAGTCCTGTTGCATCTCCACTGCTCAGCCTGAGAAAATTTCACCCACAGAGCTGATTCATGCTCCTTCTTTGGATCTGCTACTGGCAGCACAATAAGCAATGAATGAAATAAGCACTCAGCAGCTGAATGCCCTTAAAGACCACTTGGGAACTTTATTTGGTGCCAAATAAAGTGACCTGCCAGTGTCAGCTGCGGGAAGCACATTGTGCTGGGCTCTGCGGTCTGCCCCCGTTGCCTATTCATTTCTGAGGAAATTTTCAGGTATTGAATTTTAATCCATGATGCCCAATTATAATTTGGGACCCTTTTACATTGCAGGCTAGGCTTCACCCCATTTGGCAATTAAGTCAGAGCTGCCTAATACGTGATTTTAATTTCTGAAAAGCAGGTGCTTCCTTTGGTCAGTCACCAATCTCTGATTTTCCTTCTTTCTGGAGCTTTGACTATTTTCATTTTCATATCCCCACCCCACCCCCTCAGGAAGTGTTCACTGTGTGCCAGCTCGTGAAGCCCCATGGGCCTCTTCTCAAAGTGTTTGTAACTTTTTAAAAAATTTTGTAGGTGTCTGTTTGACTCCTATTTTGCAATAACTTATTACACTGTTTTGTTTTGTTTTTTGGTACCGGGAATCGAACTCATGACCTCTCGCTTGTCAGGCAGGCATTTATGCCACTGAGCTAAAACCCCAACCTACACTGCTTTTTAAAGCCATCTGAATAAAGGGATGCTCATGTTATCTAACATTTGCAATTATGAAGCAGATTCCCCTGGAATATTGTCCTTCTTTACCAACTGAATTAGAGAGTTTTCTAACAATTGGAAAGTTATTGTTTGAATTTCTTTAAGGCTGTGTGTCCATCACAAATCATATGCTATGGCTCAAAATAAGTGTTGCAGAAAGCGTCTTGTAACACAAGAGACCCAAACATGAGGACACAAACACAAGGTCTGTGATCTGGAAGCCAATCTTGCCCAAGTCAAATTTTGTCTAAAAATAAGTTTCCCTTCCTGCACATGCACTACCATGGAGGGATCTTATCTTACAAAAATACTTTGTGCTGAGCAAAGCCAATACCAATAAGGCCAGTAGAGGGGGGAAAAGGAAGTTGGACCCCAGTTTGTTCTGATGCGACAGGTTCTTCATGTCTTCCACTGCTACGAATGGGAGGCCTATTTCACTATTTCCATTTCCAATCATGAATTATAAAATGCTATTGTTGCTATAATGGTTGACTTTAACTCTTTAGCGACCGTAGATATCAGTGGCAAGGGCTTCCTTAAGACAGGAAGCAAAGAAACACAGTGGGAAGCCACCTGTAGTCCTGGCATTGTGGAAGGCTGAGGCTTCCAGAAGGAAGGAAAAAGAAGAGGCACTTAAATTGAGGACTGCTTGAAGTTTGCTTGATCCACTCATTTTTATTTTGTTTTGTCTTTTTGAGACAGGGTCTCACTATGCTGTTCAGGCTGGCCTTGGGCTCAGTTTGTAGCCCAGGCTGGTCCTGAACTCCAAAGGATCCTTCTGCCTCAGCCTCCCAACTGCTGGGATTACAGGAATGTGCCACCACACCTGGCTGATCCTCTAATTTTCCACTTGTCAAAAAAGTCTCAGATTCCTTCTGAATGCTCCTGACTGCTGTCCTGTAATTAGCTGAAAATTAGAAAAACCTGATAGTCTTTAATGGGCTCACAAACAAAAGTTCTTTCAGAAGAATAAACCAACAAACTTCTGGATTTGGAAGATACCAAATTGGAGAGCTGTACAAAATCACTGCTGCCTAACAAAAAGGTATGTTTGGTATGTCACTTAAAAATAGTTTTATTTTATTTTTTTTTTTATGATTTGGAGCTGGTTTGAGTGTGTGCCCCAGAGTTATGCTGTGCGGGGTAAGCTTGGTCTCAAGTGTGGTTATGTCTGGGGGTGATAGATCCTGTAAGAGGTGCAGACTTACAGGAAGGTGGTCAGGTCATTGGAGGCACTACATTTGGAGGGGATTAATGTAGTTCTTGCAGAACTACAGTTCATTTCTGAGAGAACTGGTTATTATAAAAGGAGGAAACCTGGCCTCGGAATCCCTCTGAGAGAACTGGTTATTATAAAGGGAGGAAACCTGGCCTCGGATCACTCTTGGATACACTCCTGCCTCTGCTGCCACCATGGTGAATGCCATCTACAGCCAAGAAGAGGCATTAAACTTCTGAGTCTCCAAGATTATGAGCTACATAAACCTCTTTTCTTTATGAAGTATCCAACCTCTGGTATTTTGTTATAGAAACAGGAAACAGATTTCCGAGGATGTGGTTCAAGTGTAGAGTGTGCCCTAGGTTAGAGGGTAGACATGTAGTCATAAAGTGTTTGCCCATCATAAGGTATCCTAGATTTGTCCCTCAGCCCTGCAATTAAAATGCCCTAGGTTAAATCCCCAGCAAAACACACACACACACACATACACACACACACGAATTAAACTACTCTCCTAGATTTTAATATGACCTCAGGAAAATGCGTGAAGTTGTATCTGGTAGTGTTTGTTAAACCGTTTTCTAAGAAGTATCACCTCCTGCTGAGTATTTACTGATGCTTCCTTAGAGCTGTATAGCTCACCAACTAAGTTTCAAAACACTGCCATTTGACTACATTTGTCATCCGAGTGAGTCACAGTGTTTGCTGTCTTATCATAAGTCCTATGTTGGGAGAAAAATATTTAATTTCATTAAACTCAGTGTTTTTCAAAGTAATTTGGCTATGAAATGTAATTTAAATTTAATGGAGGGCAATAATAAAGCCCGTATATTCTAGAGAGAGTATTTGTGGTTTTGCTGGTGTTTTCACTTTTGTCCTGAAGAGTTGAAATAGCTAGGTACATGGGATCTGCAGTATTAAAGGTTAATAAGTATGTTTAACATTGAGTTAAGCAAGTTGGTTATGGGCTTTATACTTTGACATTGCTCAATCTTACCAGGGTGATTTACATTCCTGTATCTCAGTCAGCCTCTAAGAACAGGATCTATATTTTGATTTCCAATGTATATCTGAGAATTTGCTTAGTACTTGACACAATGTAAATATTCATTACAAAATAAATATTTGGATAAGTGAATGAACACTGTGGTAGACATCTTTTAAGCTGCAGGTATATTAGAATATTGGTTTAAAAAAATAATGCTTGGCCTCAAAGTTAAAATAACTGAAATGAAAAGGAGAGTGACAATACTGAACTGGTCTTTAATAGCTTTGTCAGAGGCCGATAAATTTCTCACCAATTACTCTATTGTCTAATGCTTCATTGCTTCTGTTAGCTGGTCTATTTGAAGTCAATGTTCATTCTGTTTTATAATTTTTCAATTTGTTTTTAAGTCTTTATATCTTCATTTGCCTTCCAATAGCTGTTTCTTACCTGCCATTTAGTTTTTGTTGGATGACTTTCTAAAAGCAAAATTTAACATTGAATTTCAGACTTTCTGAATGTCCTGAATAGCTTATTGAAAAAACAAGAAAAGGCAGTAAAAGCCTAGAGGTGAGGAGCATGTAGTGTTGAAGAGTTAAGAGAAAGAAGATTTTTAATGCATTTTGAAAATATTTACTGAGTTCCTGTTTTGTGCTGGGCACAGTGTATAAACTTTAGAGAAGTCAGATCAGCCAAAAAAATATGAAAATTTCATAGTACAGAATTAAGAATTATCAAAATGTCAGCCTCCTAAATTTAGTTTAGACTTGATATTCCTAATGTGCTGCTTTGATGTGTAAATTATCTATTGTTCTGTTTTTACACAGGTGCACTCTTCTGCCTTGACAGTCCAACTTTCCTAAAATGATACACTATTTTATTATAACCCAGAACACATAACGTGGTTTTGTCACATGAAGTTTAATTTTAGTTGCCTGAAATTAAAGTCATACTTGTTCCAATGTCCATCCAAACAGGAGTTTTGACTATGGGTCAGTACACTGTGCCAAATCCAGCCTACTGATATTTCTGGGGTTTTGTGGTTGGTTGGTTTTGTTTTGGATGCAAAAAGTGGAACCCAGTTCTTCAACATCCTCAGCACCCACTCTACTCTTGCATGACAACCACCTCCATTTTACATGTTCTTCTCAATAAAGTTTTATTGGCACAGAGCTATCCTAGTCACTTCTGTGTTACCTATGGCGGCTGTGAAGCTCCAACAGCAGAGTTGGGTAATGGCTGCAGAAACTGTCTCATTTGCAAAGCTACAGATATTTACTTTTTGGTCATTTATGGCAATAATGTGCTGACTTCTTGTCTAGACAACTTTTAATAATTTGGGCTAAATGGTAATTTGAATGAGAAGAAAATGACTGATAACTAAAAAATTTAATATCTCCCTGTGGGTATGATTTTGTTCTTATATTTGAATATGGTACAAATATTATTTTGGAACTTTTTTTCTAATAAAAGTAATATTCTCTACTCTGAAGGATATTAAAGATCTGAATCAGTAGCAGTTAGAGTTCTGTTACTTTTTGATGCTGCTCCTTTGTTCAGTGTCTGCAGACAGGAAAATCAGGGAAGTTAAACTTTTGTCATAATCTGTGTTCTGCTGGGAGCATAGCATTTGTCTCGGAAGCTCGTAGTTCATCACTGTATTGATTCTAACATGGCCCGAAAGATCCCGATTTCCTGATCTCCCTTCTTTCTATAGTGTCGTCTTACAGGGAATAAAGCTGACTTGTGTAACACACAGGCTGTTGCAGGAACCCTGAAGGGAACTTCTGAGCGAGGTCAGAAATAGATATTGTGACGTTTATTCTCCTCTGAAAGAACCAGCTACGACTTGGGAGGACACTCGTGCAGCTCTTTGAAACTGTCCAAGTGGCGAAGACTGAGCATTCTACCAACAGCAGAGGAGCAGCAAGAGGCACTCTGCCAACACCCGCATGAGGGAGCCGTGTTGGGCACACACACACATTCAGGCCCCCGCCGGCCTTTAGGAGCTTTCTGACTATCAGGAGCCAGGCAAGCCACCTAAGCCATTCTCAGTTCCTGACCCACGTAATCTTCCAGTTAAAAACTATGCACTGTTCTTAGCCACTAAGTTTTAGAATAATGTGTTATGTATCAGTCAACAGCCTAGTGTGGTATATAAGAGTGTGGACTCTGATCCTGTGTGTGTGTGTGTGTGTGTGTGTGTACTGGAGACTGCACTCAGGGGCTTGCACATTCTAAGTACACCCCCAGTCCTATGTCTGATATGTCTGAATCCCAGATCAACCAGGGCATGCTGGGCAGGTTCTTTAATCATATTGTTTAGTTTTCTCCTTGACACAGTAATTGTCTTTATGCACAGAACTGTTGTGAAGAGTTTGATGAGATGTGAAGGAAAAGTCTTCCTGGCATTTTTTCATTGTTATTTAGTTTTAGTTATTATTAGAACTGACTCTAAGTACTCACCTAAGAATTCTTTCAAATTTTCTTTGATAATTTAAGTGAGTGTATAGTCAAATTTTAAGGGAATTTGCTTTCTTTTTTTCTTTTAAAAAAGAAGACAACAATAAAACAGAATTTCAAAACAGGTAATAGGAGAGTAACGATAATTAATACATTGCATATTGTTATCTTCGGAGTAGTTACTCAGGGTATGAGATATAAGTGGAAGATACTGTCCAAAAAATATTAACACAAGCCTTTCTTTTGGATGAATTAAGAGAAACTAGTAGTATAACTGTCTTAAATATCATGTTTATACCCTAAAGTGTATATAATGCAGAAGATCTAAAGTGAATACCATAGTTCATCAAAGCAAATAAGAGGAGATACTGATAGTATAACTAAAAACAGAGGGCATCTTATTACTACGTAATATAACATGGTAATAAAGGGTGAAGATCAGGTCACTACCAAGAACATAGGTAAAAACTACATAGCCTCGCCTAGCCATACATTCTATTAAAAGCAAATGACAAATGCAATTTTTTTATTTAAGTTGTTAAAACTTAAACCATGTATATTGGTTTTGGTAAATATAAAAAGTTAAATAGCAAAAGAATAAGATTCTTTGCAGATTGTTTGAGTTATCTAACCCTTCTTTAATCCAAGGGACTATTGAACAAAACCGATGTTCATTCAAAAACACTTAGAAAATCTGTTGTGGATTACCAATATCATCAGTTAAACCTGTTTCAAATTTATTGCTTTCATTCAGGTTAAATAATAAAAGGGTCCATTTGTCCCACCATGTGTACATACACGAATTTAACTTTCATCATCCTCTACAAGTTTAATCTTGTGATTTATGTTTTTTAACGCATATTCAGGGAATCTGTTGAAGAAACTCACCCAGACAGACAGAAGAGCAAGGTGGGATTAATAGGATGTGTGTAAGATTTAAAGCTACTGGGTCCAGTTTGGAGTCAGCTCGAAAGAGAAAAAGAATCTAAATCCAAAACCTTCCTTGAGGCTCTAATCATTTTAATGACTTTTGCAAAAGAGAGCAGGCTAAGGTCAAGAAAGTTCAGAGACAATGTTTCTTGTTTCTAAAATACACTATGTGGAAGAAAACTCCTTGCTTCAGCTTTTCTTTAAAAGTGGAAAACACCACTACATTTTCCTAAACAAAACCTGTCCTCTATTTAAAAGCCATCATATTAAATGGTTGGATTCAAAATGTTGGTATCTGATTTTTTTGGTCAAACTGTTAGATTTCACTTCACACCACAACCAACAGAAAAACTAGAAAAAATTGGGCAAGCTGACTTCTAAATTTTTTATACCAATATATTACTTTGAGGTCTTCAGATAGCAAGTCCTATAAAAAATTCCCCTCTACCTTGATATTATTATTTTTACCTTGTTATTGATGACTTTATTTAAACACATTCCATTTACACATTGTAGGAGCAAAGTATTGGAATAAGGATATGAAAAACCTTTTTTTCCTATAGAGTGAAGCTCATTTTACTCTACCAGATATTTTGTTTCAATGACATTCTAATCTTTACAAATGTTAAGATCTTCCTTTCATAATAGTGTTGCTTGGACTAGTATTTTAACAAATACTCTCTTTTCCTCTAACTTCTTTGCAAACAGACAGGACAAATGGAGACTGGCTGAGAATATTTTAGTGCTTCATTGAACTCATTGTGCGATGCTAAGCATTTCAATCCTGATTTTGTTTTAACTTTCATAATTTAGCTGAACACGTTGAACCACAAAATGTTTTGTGTTCATTAACTTTTAAAGAGAAAGGGATATTTTCTCTACTTATTAACAGTTAGAATATAAAAACACATGTCCAACCCATTTTACAGACTCTATCCGTAATACAGAGTGTACATAAATCATTCAAATGGGAAGTAGAATTCAGTGTTGGCCAACAGAACTTTCTGTTGCAATGGAAACATTTTATACTATGTCATCCGATACTGTAGCCACCAGCAATAGGTGGCTATTGAATATTTGAAACGTAGTACAACTAAATTTTTCATTTTAATTCATTTAAATTAAATATATACAGGTTGCTATCAACCACTATATTGGACAGTAAAGAACTAATTTACGAACACATTTTCCAAAAGCACAACTTTTCACCAAATAATTATTATAATTTCTAGTTCTGGCACATCTTGTCTCCACATTGTTAGTAATGCCTAAAAAGATCAATCTTTGATTATTTATCTTGTATCTACTTATTGCAGTAATGAGGATCACACCCAGGCTTTCACACATGCCAGGCAAGTACTCTACCATGTAACTACACCTCAAGCCCTCTGAGTTCTTATTAAATACTATAAATGTAAGCATACTAGGGAATGTCTGTGCGTTGAAATATTTTGCATATTCAGACACTACAAAATGTATTTGGCTAGTTTGCAAAAATGTTACCTACTCAGATTAAATGAAAACTTCGTTGTTTCAAATTTATGATTAATTTACCTGAATTTCTTTGTTGCATCAACATTATGGTTATTTTGACATTTCTTTAAACTGCAGTATTAAGAATTATTTTCCTTATCAATAAAATGTTATCAAATAGTGATTTTCTATTTATATAAAAAGTGAAATATTTGCAGGATAATATTTAGCCTATTAGACTCACTGGTCAAAAAGTCACACTTCTTTTTCGTGCAGTGTTCTGCAGGACAATTCATATTTTCTTGGCATAAAGAGAAATTTTTTTCCCAAGGAAAAATGTACCTAGAGATATCTAATACCATGTTATTGAATGAATGGATGGATGGATGGATGGATGGATGATTTTTTTTTTTTAACTGTGGTGAGGTAAGTACTGTACCACAGAGTACAATGCTAACCCTAATATGTTCATGTTGCTTGCATTATGATTCCAATTCCAAGTAAACTTGTAGGAGGAAATTCAAAGGAAATAGGAAGTTAAAGTACATTAACACAAATACTTCAATTGACTTGCATTTTCATAATTTCCTGGTGTCTGACTTATTTTGTATATGATTATTATGCACACTCTGTTACTCAAGTTGTGAAGTTTTTAAATCATTTATTCTTTCCTAGTCTAGTACGATGCATTATCACAAGATTATAAGCAGACCATGTGAATTCTGAGTTTTGTCTGATTCCACTTGGATGAGTAACACCATTATTATCTGTGGTAAATTATTTAAAACTGTTTGATTGACCAAAACTAATAAAAAAGCAACCTAATGGCAAGCAAGACATACTTGTGGGTATAGAATATTTTCAAAGTCCATAGAATTTTCTTCCTCCTCTTAACCCCTTGTCTACAAAATCTTTTTCTCTTTGTTTGAATTTATACATTATTAAAAGCTACAGAGTGTGGAACTAAATGGGTCTAAATGCCATGTTTCCTTCTTTCTCCATCTACAGATCCCCACAGATGGCTGTCGAGGTGCCTCCATGCCTCTGTGCCCTCACGTGTTGGTGCACAGCTGCAGTACCCCGCCCGCTCCAGTGCCACATCTGTGCTGCACCTACTGTCAGTCACATCACCTTCCAAGTACTTCCTTGCACACAAATCAAGTTCGAACCAAGTCTCCTTCTGATCAACTGATCCTTATAGATTGTTTTAGTGAGCCTAAATCCCTTCCCAGAAAACATCTTATGTCTCATTTTTAATGGGAAAACATCAGATGAGATTTCCATCTGGGCCACTAAAGAAGAAAGACTGATGTGCTCTTTGGGTCCCTCAGGGCTTTGAACTCCATGTAGTTCTTCTATGATATGGGAAAATATTTTTCCCCCAAGTCAAAGACATGCATAACAGGATTGGGGCCAGAGTGGAGTGAAGGAAAAGGCTGAAGGAAGTGCGTGCTGCCAGATGATTCTGACAGCACAGAAAGCTGTCACACTCACTCTCACCTCCACAGCGTGGACAAGCAAGTGCTAAAGATACAAGGGCCCCATGGGATAAAAAAAAAAAACACACAAAAAAAACCCCTGCTTTGAAATCTTTCTATTTTTTTCCTCTGTAACCCATCAGCAGAAAATATGGCTACTAATGGTTCTCCAAATAATATCACAGTCCATTTGTCTTTTCTATTCCGAAGATAGGTACTGCTGTACTAACATAGTTAAATAGCAAGATAAGCAGCTGTTCTTCACAATCTATCCTGTTCTGTAGTGAAGGGGTGTACAGAAAAAAAAATGTACTTATATGTTTGACCTTGTGGTTAACAAAACACTGTCATCTTGTTTAATCTTTACAGGGGTGGAAGACCCAGTGGATGGCTCTCCTTGAATGCAGAACTATTACTTCCGCATTAAACTGGGCCTTGTTTCCAAGTACTGACAATTACAGAGCTGGCTAAGCTATTTCCTTCTCCCTTCATTTGGCTTTAAGTAACGCAAATAAGGCTAGCTGAGGTACTGATGTGTAATCCTTGAGGTCAACCAGCAGTTTCCTGTTTCCTTGCATCATGTTCCCCATAAACAGTTGAGTACAGCAGGATGGCAGAGCCATATAGCTCCAGAAATGTCAACTAGGTATGAGCCTCGATTTAAGAGTTTATGACTTTCCAGAGCAGAAAAAGTTATGTATCAGAGACTTTAGGGGGCAACAGCCTTATAAAACCATTTAAATGCTACCCTAATTGGGTTATGTAGACTGGTCTTTCTGCGTATCCTTCTCCCTGATACATTGCAAAGGTGTTTGCTCTCCAGCTGACCAGCTCAGCTCACATTACTCATGTAATTCCTTCCATCTTCATTGTCACTCATCCTCAACCCTTTCTTCATGAGATAATAAATTCTGGGGGAAGCCCTAGATCAGAGCCTTTGTTCCATGAATCCTCACCTAGACCAGATTTGGGACCCCTTGATTGTCTATAACTGTGAATATGTCTCAGTGTCTTTAAACTCACTGTGGGCTGCACTGGAGATAATAGATTGGAATTAATTTTCCAGGGTTCCAATAACATATCAATGGGATTACAAATTGTTGGGAGCCATTGAAATTGGAAATTGAACACATATGCAGGGCTGCTGCCTGGCTGGGCGAGATAAGGCTGAGGACACCTGACTCCGACTCCAGTTAATTAAATAAAGACTGTAGCTGCAGGCATTTCACCCCTATAGTGAAATGCAACATGGAAATCTTCTCCTAAGATACTTCCCCTTGTTAACATGATTTGTTACTTGCAAAGTCCTTGAGCCACTCCCAAAGTCTGTTCAGTTTCCTATGTTTTCCACTCTAACCCCCTAAATAAATATGAGTGATCCAAAGGCATCCCCTGTCTTAGCCACCAGAGTCCCCAAACTCTGTTGAGGGTTTTGATCTTCCTGGAGCCCCAAAATCATACCGCTTATGGTATATGTTTAAAGCTTTGCTGTACACTTGTTTGGGAGATTGGGGATCTAGGCCAGGTCTCTGATAACAAATATTCCTTAGGATCATCAAACAAGACAGGCAACTGAATGAAGGGGAAAAGTAGAGGGCCTACAACAGGAAGATAACAGGGCAGAGACAAACCAATGTAGGCTGGTTGTAACCATTAATGTAGATGGTCTCAGGTCAGCAATAAAAAGAAACACAGGGAGAGTGGATCAAAACACAAGATCCATAGATATACTGTATACAAGGAACACATTTAACTGGAAAGGAAATTCATAGACTGAAAATCAAAGGAGAGAAAACAATTGTTCCACTTAACAGGAGACCAAAAAAGAAAAAGCAAAAGTAATGGATAAGAAAGATATGGTATTTTCATGCAGTGAAAAGCTACCCAGCTATAAGGTAGAATAATCTTAAGGCTCCTGTAGGTAAATGGACACAACTGGAGATACTGTCCATGGCTGAAACAATTCAAACTCGTATGTGTGAATCCTAGAGTAAGAAACAGGAGGAGTTAATGGAATCCAAAAGCAAAATAGTTCATGTAAGAGGAAAGGGAGGTAACACATGGGAGGGAAAAGTGGAAATCACTGTCAATTTCTTATTGTTTTACCTTGAACTTTCACATTGTTTACACAATTTTGTTAGGTTTGGCTTTGTTCTGTCTTGTTTTGTTAGATTTTATGCTGTCAGATGGGGAAGCTATTTTGAATATAATGGGATATATTATGGGAATCATGGTTTCCTATTACATTGCTTTGAAACCTTATATTGCTCTCATTCATTGGTTTGATTGCTTTCATTCTGTTTTCTTTGATTCTATTATGTGTAATGGTATGAACGGCTATTTTGAAGAAAACAAGACATTATGGTAGCTATTGCTGATGTACTATCATCTTGTTTTGAAGTCATACCATGCTTTTCTTCTTCTGTTTTGATTGGTTCTATTCTGTTGTGTTTTATTTTATTTTATTATGTGTGATGATATAGTCAAATTTTTTGAGGAAAATGAGATATTATAGCAGCCATTATTCATTTTCTGTTATTTGGTTTTGAAGTCCTGTAATACTTTCATTCTTTTGAATGGTTTTATATTTTTTGTTATGTTTGATATTATTGTGTGTAAAGATATGCTCAACTATTTCAAAGAAAACAGACATTATGGTAGCTACTGTTGATGTCCAATTGTCTTATTGTGAAGTGCTGTGTTGCTTGCATTGTCCTGTTCTGATTTGCTTTGTTCTCTTCTCTTTTGTTTTATTCTCTTTAAAATTAAAACAAAACAAAACAAACAAATATTACTTTCCAGGCTGCGAGGTGGATGGAAAAAGGATTGCAATATTTGGATTACAATATTTTAAAGGATTACAATATACAATATAGGGATTACGATAACAGGAGCACTGTGAAAAAAAATTAGCATGTCAAAGCCTCAATCCCCTGTCCTCAAACAGGTGGCATCTTTGAAGATATATCTTTAAATATGGTCAGAAGATTCTGGAATCTTTCTTCTTTCTACTATATTAATAAAAAATTGGTTATTTGGATCTACCAATGTATTTTCCATTATTTAAAATGAAAATTTACCTCCAAAAAGAAATGAATTTTGGTTCCAGCAACTCCTAGATAGAATCAAAGCATTTCTGAGGATGGGATGGTATATTCTCGTAAACAGGAGTCAACTGAGCCATGAAGTCTTCAGTATTCTGACAATACTTGTTGTTTGTTTACTTGTTCATCTGTTTGTGGTGCCAGAGATAGAACCCAGCACCTCACTAATAATAGGCAAGTTCTGTACCACTGAACTATACCCCAAGGCCAAAGAGCATACACTAGATGGAATAGGGCAGCCCTTGAGCTGGTTCCTAGGGATCCCCTTCTCCTGGTCTTCATGCATAAATAATTCCCTCCCCTTGAATATGGGCTGTACCTAGTGCCTTGGCGTCTAAGAAATAAAATACGGTAGGAGGGCAGATATGTGTGGAGGGCGGACGCCCCACATGTAACCCTAGCACTCTGGCAGGAGGACAGGAGGGTTGTAAATCTGAACTCAAGACCCTGTTTCAAAATGAGAAAGAGAGACAGACAGATAGACGCTGGGCATGTAGCTCAGTGAGAAGGCCCTGGTTTCAACCCAGATACTATAAAAAGATAATAAAATGTAAAAGTATAGTTTTTCTGTGATCAAATTGCAAGAGGACTCTGGCATGCACCTGGGCCACATTTCTGCTGTCTTGCCCGCCCGTCAGGGTGGACGCTAGCTGCTGCCATTCTCTGGGCTGCCCCGTGAGAGGCCTGTCCCACAAGGAACTGAGGAAGTGTCTCTAGCAGTAGACAGGAACCACGGCCTTCAGCCCCCAATCCCCCAGAAACTAAATGTCCGTAACTATTAGTCAGCTTTGGGGACAGATTCTCTTCTAGTCTCATGTTGAGA
The DNA here is from genome assembly GCA_004027455.1 of Hydrochoerus hydrochaeris. Classification (NCBI taxonomy): domain Eukaryota; kingdom Metazoa; phylum Chordata; class Mammalia; order Rodentia; family Hydrochaeridae; genus Hydrochoerus; species Hydrochoerus hydrochaeris. The sequence continues at coordinate 52,429 of PVLA01009807.1, forward strand.
TGAGTGCATATTTGGTAGCACACTGATGGCAGCCTTCTGGAAGACCTGCTTTAAAGGACTCAGACTTCTGACCCTCAGAACTGAGATCACATGGTTGGGATCACGACCACTAGGTTCTGGGGCGGTTAGTGGCATAGCCTGAGGACCCTAAGCTATGGATAATTTAGTAAACAGTAATGTAGAACTAGTACAGTGACGTCAACAGAATTTTTTCCTTCTTTTATGAACACAGTGTCCCAGCCACACTCCATTTTGGAAGAGACTATGATGTTAGTTAACTATGATAACTGCATAGTGGCTGAAATCACTGCCTTAAGGTTAGGAATATGTGGGCTGCATCAGGATTTGCCATTAGATAGCTCCACGATACTAGGGAAGTTAATCTTTCTGAGCCTGTATTTCCTCATGAGTATACTGAGCTATTTACACTAGTCTACTCCTAGGGGTGTGTGTGTGTGTGTGTGTGTGTGTGTGTGTGTGTTTTAATAAAAAGATAAGAATGAAGAAAAAACACTGAGATGATGCCTAGAAAGTGTTAGCTTCTGCAGGTATGTGTGTTGTGGTTTCACTGCATAGGTTTTATTTTAATTTTTTTTTTACATGTACAAATACATGTTTGTACAGGGAGAGGAAATTTGGTACTTACATTTTTGTGTGATCCTACTCTGACAGGATAGAGATTTATTGGGAGAAACAGAGGAAATGTTAGCATGAGAGTTAGGAGACCAGAATTCATTTTCTTTTTAGGTATAGGTTTTCTCATTGAAACATAACCTGAGTGTTCAGCTGTAAAATTCTGTTATATTTCTATGTATTTTGTAAGTCACTAGAATCTGTATTAAAACAATGTCATCTGTCTCATGCATGTTATAATAATTAGACAAACAAAACATGTCAATTATAGACCCTCCTTCCTATGAGATTTCCCTGGTGAAAGTTAAAAAGTCAGGTTTTGCTCTGATAATAAATGAATTAGAAAAAAATATAAAGGAATTAGAAATATAAACTTTTCCTTTTCACATTCTTCCAGGGTTAGGCACTGCTTTCTAAAAAGAGACATTAATAATTAATCCCAAATGATATTGTCCTATTCCCTAAGTAACCAAAGAACTCTCATTAAAACAGAGATAATAATGGCTTGCACACCAAAAGTTGTCAAAGGCCAGCAATAAAAGTCATTTTGGAGGACCTGCCCAGCAAGTATGAGGTCCTGAGTTTGATTCCCGGTACAGTAATAATAATAATAAAAAAATATTTTTCAATATGTAAAAATAGTTTAAATGCATGCTAGCAACTGAGCTAAATGCCTTAAAACAGAAATCAAGTTACAATGATTTTTACTGGATGGGTCTCATGTCCTATGAATAGCACGAACCCATTTCTTTTGTCACAGTCCTAAAGAGGTAATTGCAGGAAATACTATAAATGGTTTCACAGGTCATCCTGGGAAATGTTTATAGATATTGATCACAGAGTACAAAGTATCATGTCACCAGGCACAATAAGGCATCCACCTAGCAATGAGATTTCCCTAATGAAAGTTAAAGTCAAGCTTTGCTTTTATTTGCTGAATTTTAAAAAAATGCAAAGGAGTTAGAAATATTTGTTGAATAGCAAATGAATGAAAGCTTTCCCAGATTGTACGTTTGTACGAAATAGTAGAGAAATAATGCTAATAAACATTATTTTTTTAGTAGTGCTATTCAGCTAATCTTTGGATTTTAGAAACTAAACAATTAAATTCAAATATGAAAAAAATTTCTCTAAATATTTTACTAGATAGGCAATAAAAGTGAAAGATACTTTCTAACAGTCAGAATGTTGGTATCACATTTTTTATACCAAAAATTGATAAACTCTATAAAAAAGAAACAAGAAACTGAAATCTTAAGTAACAGAAGTATCTACTGAAGAATATCTGTAAATAAATTAAAGTTCTATGTAAATGATATTTTTTTTCTTTACTTGAGACCATACAAATTAATACATTGGACTAAGTGGAAAGAAACAAAGTTTACTTTTCTTGAGCATAAAAAAGTTTACATGTATATAAAGAAAAAGGTTTTCATTAGGAAAAAATTAATTTCTCAACTTTTGTTTGTTCTTACAATAAATATGTAAACATAATCTGAGTGTAATTGTCTTCTTTAAAAGAAATGCATATTGGTTGTATGTATATGTGTATATGTACTTGTCAGTTTATATACAGAACAAAATTACTGGTATTTTAAATTGAAGTGTCTTTCTTAGTTAATTAAGAGTCTTGATTTTTAAAAATTATTTATGTTTTATACTGGGGATCAAACACTTCGCTTTATGCACGCTAGGCAAGCATTCATTATATTTCTAGTCCTCAAAAAGGAAAAAGAACAAAACGAAACTAAAACAAAAACTTTTTTTTTCAGTCATAATGATTGAACCCAGAATCTTTGTACTGCGCTACCTCCTCAGCCACTACCACCTTGTAGTTTTATATTTTGAGACAAGGTCTTATTAAGTCATGAAGTTGCTCAGGCTCAACTTCCCAGAGTACTGGGATTACCAGTATCTGCCAACACACTTGGCTTCAAAAAATTCTTAATTAATATGTATTTTAACTAGCTACTTCCCTCCCCATGGTCTTGTTTTTGCACAATTGGTTTCTTCCCTATTTCTCCAATTTCTTTCTATTTTTTACATACATGTCCTTTCCTTTGCAACTAGAAATGTATATTAATCTTTGCAAATGTTACTAAATGCAATTTAGTTACTTGGAAAGCCATGTCCTTGTATCTTAAAAGTTATGATTTTAAAAACATTTTGGTGTGTTCAAGAAAGATTTGAATCAGGAAATTTTTATATATAAGTGATATAAACTGCATTTTTATCTTATGAGTTGCCCAAAATGATATGAAGTTTTGGCTGAGTATAATAAAAGCAAACAAGTTAAAGCAAAATCTTCTTTTTCTAAAGTTGTGTATGTTCTTTTCTCATATTAGCACTAGGCCAGGACAGAGATTATTCATGGTTTAATGAAAAATCTATTATTAAAGCAATAATCAATACAAAATGAAAATTTCATGAGAGTTAAGCTGAAAGAAAAAATAAACAATGTCAAGAGAGAAAAGGATTTTTAAAAAGAAATCACATAAATGACATGTAATGAGCACCTATTATGGGGTAGACATTCTTCCAGAGATAGGAGATACAACACACACACACACACACACACACACACACACACACACCCCAACAAAAACTCACTTCCTTGAAGCTCACATTCCAGTAAAACAGGGGCACTTGAGTGAAGGAAGAAAGAAAATAAATAATAAACACGGTGATTATGTAATTTGTTAGAAAGTGCAAAACATAAAATAAAACAGCAGAGCAGGGAATGACTTCGGTGATATCCTTAAGGCAGAAGAGTGTCTGGTACCATGACACCAGCAAGAAAGCGACTAGGGCAGGCAGATGCAGCCTGGAGAGGGAAGGACTGACTATCAGGGACATGGGCTGGTCTGCATGTCTTCCAGTGAGGCCCGGGCCACTGGTAGACCTTGCTCCTGACTCGGACTGTCAAGTGACAAGTGTTTGGTCCTTGCTGCCTTCTCCTCTCCTTTCACCCATTCTCGCTTTCATCAACCAGGCATCTTTTGAACACTCATCTGGCTTTGAATTTTAGGAAAATATATTTCTACAGCTTTCATAGCCTTATCAATCCAAAACTTGGTGTTGAATTCTTAGAGTAACGTGTGTTTCTTCTCTGCTTTTAAAGTAAAGGCTGTAGCTTCTTGGGTACAGACAGCATCACACAACAGTCTCTGGATCACCATTCAGTAGGACACAACACATTTCAGGTAGTATGTGTCACTCAGTCCTCACAGCTATTACTTCTCATCTCACAGGCAAGGGAAAAGATCAGCGAGGAATAACTCATCCAAGAGACAGCATTTTGACTCCAGCTTCTATGTTCTTCACCATTCGCAAATCTGTGTTATGTTCTCCTTATACTTTACAATACTCTTACTCCTTGAGATGCTTTTGTTTACTCACTTGCTCAGTCATCAAGCATTTCTTAAGATCCTCCTGTCTGCTGAGCACTGTCAGGTATTGTGTGCATAGGATGACTGGCAGCCTCCATGGTGTCTTTGTCTGAAGTAGAAAAACAAATCTGCTCAATCTAAGACCCTGTGCTTTCTTGGCAGAAGATTACTGTCAGGTTCTGATCTTGGAAGAGCCATGTGTGGTTGGGGATGGAGCTCAGTGGTAGAGCTCTTGCATGATGAGTCCTGGGTTCAAATCTCCAGCACCAAAATGAGAAAAAAAGGAGCAAGATATTTAATTGCCATCCCTGAGAAACTATCATAATATGTGCTCAATTTTACTCACATCCAAAGTAGGCAAAATATGAAAGCTGAAATGTTAAACATGTGCATAACATAAAGGAAGCCCTCAGACGTGGTTCTTTGGTAAAGCAGCCACCTAATAAATTGCACAGTGATGCCTGGAAATAAAATGTAAATACCCTTCACAGGTTGGAAACATCTTTTTCTCCTACATAACTTTTTGGAATATTATCCATAGACTCAGAGTCGACCCAAGTGAACTCAAGTAACTCAGAAAGTTTGAAAATCATTATTTGAACAGTAACAAGATGTGAAAATTCACTGAGTAAAAAGTTAGGCCAGGAGGCTGCTGCCTATAAATCCCAGTCTTGAGGGGCTGAAGCAGGAGGATTGTAATGAGTGTGAGGCCAGTGTGGGCTACATAGTGAGTTCAAGGCCAGCCTGGACGACACAGAGAGAATCTGCTTCAAAACAAACAAATAAAATTTTATGTGTATATTCCTGACAGTGTTTAGGAATCACCTATCATTCTTATCAAGTCTACTTTGTTAAAATTACATATGGAGCCAGGCGTGGTGGTGCGCACCACCTGTAATCCCATAGCAGGAGGCAGAGGCAGGAAAGGAATACTCCTGAGTTTGAGCCCAGCCTCGGCTACATAGTAAGACCGTGTCTCAAAACGAAATGGAACCAAACCAAACCAAAACAAAACAAAAAGAAAAAGAAAAAGAAAAGAAAGAAAGAGAAAGAAATAACAACAACAAAAGCAGTGGACACACATGCTGGATGGTGAGTATGCGACATGTTAGAAGAACGTGGACAGTATCTTACTGAACTCAGACCACACACTGAGGTGTGCTGAGGGCTACTGAAATATCCTCCATGTCAGTTCTTCATGGTATTATATCCATCACGACTGACCTTAATCAGTTACCTACTTAGAAGAGGTTTTTTTCCTCCTCTCACCAAGATTGGAGTATACCATGCCATTAATTCTATATTAATTAGCACTTACCCTCAAGAGATTTTTAAAGTATGACTGGTTATTAATTCCATCTTTACAACTAAAGAAAAGGGAGTTCAGAGATTCAGATGGCAGGACCAGGTCCAGACTCAGGAATTTCTGAATTCAAAGTCCCCTGTACGGGCTGCCTCTCAGAATAGGTTAGGAGGACTAGTCCCTCCCACCCTGCTGGCAAATCCATAGAGAAACTGGAGGTGGAGGTTGTGAAAGTAAGAGAAAGCAGACAACTTGAACTTGGGAAGAGCCCTCCTGTGTCAGATTCCAGCTTGCTGACACCTGCCTGGGACCAAGTGCAACGCCTCATTGTTTGGCAACTGGTGCAAATGCCTGAACTCTGAACCGTGATTTCAAATGCATGACACAGTCCAAGAATTTGTTTGAAGGTTCATTGTATTGCTCCTCCTCTCCATCTGAACTGGCTTTAAGGCTTAGATACAGTGCTTTTCAAAGGGCAGTTTGAAGAGATCAGCTTGTATGAAATAAGAATAACAAACACATATTAAAAGTCAACCAGCTGCCAGGTACCATAAGCACTTTATTATACTAATAGACTCGTTTAAGGAGACGGATCAGGTGTTTTTTTTTTCTTGCCAGAATAAATTTTAAAAGCTTAGGCAGAACTTGAAATGTCTGAAGCTGATAAGGTGAAAGAATGGATCTAAAGGAATCTTTGCACCTCAAACCCCCCATGTACACACATAGGCTTGAAGGTACTGTCAACAAACCAGTGGGTAAGACATTTCATCAAAGGAAAAAGTGAAAACATTCTTGCAAAAGGTGCTGTTACTTTATATAATTACTATGTTCAAATGGCCATTTAGTTTTTACTCATGCGTGTGTCCAAAAGACTAACTTGAAAAATAAATTCTGGGAGGTATTATTACAAAGAAACTATGACTTCTTTGTAGATGATGATAATAAAATTTAAGTGTTTGTTCTTGGTTTCTTTTCTTCTTTTAAATATCCATGGCCATGCAGTTTTTCCTGAGCCACTGTAAATCCCTCAAAAGAGAAGCTAAACTGTATACCTCTTTTGGACTTCAACTGTCTGTTCTCTACTTTGTATGTGTAAACGCATCATTTGTGTGTTAGCTAATGATTTCTGGAGCACCTGTTGTGTGCAAAACACTGAAACGAGTAAGGCAGTACAATGCCAAATTAAAAGCATACCCTACTGAGCCTGTCATTGTTATAAAGAAGCCGGAGAACAAACAATCTATTTCATTACCATAAAAAGACAATGAGAGGAGAGACCTAGAAAATACTTCAATTACTAAACAAAGGCTAAAAGGAGAAAGGACAGAAAACTAGAAAGTAGATTTTGGAGATGGAGAAAGGTATCAGTAGGATGAAAAAGAGAGAGAAGTGGTTGGAATGTATTAAGATATGTTAATTGCATGTATTAACTTCCCCAAATAAATGCTAATCATGTAATACTAATACACAGTAATAAAATATATATGCAATGTAAAGCAAAAATGGGTGCTCACCACCCATATAGAGAAACCCTGTTGGAAGGGATCAGGGTACATTCCTCAGCGAAGGTGACAAATACTCAGCGATCATACGGAAAGTAACACAAGAAACAAAAAGGCAGGACAGGTGAAGGGAGCTGTTGGAGCCCAGGCCTTGAACCTAGCAGCGAGAGCTCAATCTGCTCTGGGAACTTCAAATGCTTCATCCGGATAGAGGAACGGTGAGATCTTTACTGATGAGAACAGACAAGCAAGCAGGAGACAACCCAAGATCAGCCCTCTGCCAGCCTTTGTTTTTGATGCTGACAAGGCCATTCACAGGTGACCAGATTACAGTGGGAATCCCTGTAGGTGTGGCTGGAAAGAAAGTGCCTACAGAGACCATTCATGATGACAAATACCAAGTGCCTCTCACAGAGGACAAAAACAGAGGGAATGTTCTCATTACAGGCTAATCCAGGGAGTAGTGTAAACCCCTTGAAGAATCCAGGTGTCATCTCTTTCTGAACCTGTTTGCTGTCATTGTCAAAGTACTGGGAGGGAGGTAGACTCTCCTTAGCCTAAGAATGGTTCCCATAGTCTTCAAACTTGTTTGTGATGTCAGCTCTATGGCCTTTAGGTAAACATGTCCCAAATAAATCTTAGCAACTACCAGACCATATGTAAGCAACATAGCTTTTGTTCTATTTGCATTTTGCAAATTAAGCCACATCAGAAAGTATTTATCCCACTGCAAGCAGCTTTTGCTTCACCCCACATTTCTTGGCTCTGAAAGCATTTCCCCAAGATGAGCTAGGTAGTGAACTTTGAAGAAGAGTCCACTGTAATAACAGTAAAGTTTAATGATGCATAACTTTGAGAGACTGACAAATTCCCAGCCAAAGTATTGATTCTTACAGAATTTATGAAGCACGTGTTGTATTCTGTGTCATTATGGTACATTTTTGGCTGAAAGAATCATGTAAAATAGATTTTTAAATGAGTGGTAATAGCCAGACATAAAGAAGGTATTGATGTGTGTCATGAAGGGTGAAATGGCATGCTGGATTAAGGCATATAACAAATCAAAAACAATGGTACCCTCTACTACTACAAATGTAAATCTGCTTTTCCCTTTAATCACCCCTCTATTTAACCACTCTATACCCTTACCATTTGTTTTCTAGAGATCTCTTCTGAATTGCATAAAAGATATGCAAACTTTTTGTATAGTTGCAAATATTGCTTTGGAAGACACTCGCAGTTCAGAAATTAGTTGTTTAAATTTGGCAAAGTAATTTGCTCTTACATATAGATTACACCCTTTGAAACTAATGCTAAAAACTCAATCTTTAATACAGGCATATAAGTGGGAAATATAGTGGATTGAGATTTGATATTTAAATAGTTTTTCATCACTTTAGCAATTTTAAATAACACTGGACAGCTTTTTTTTTTTAGCATTAAAAATTTATTCTCTCTTCGCAAGTTTCAGTTACGCTTTTTTCTTTCCCCAAATGCACTCTTGGAAGATGTCTTTACATTTATCTAGTTTTGAAAAAGTATAGAATCTATTCCTCTGAATCTCTGCTGCCTATTTTTCCCTTGTTCAACTTAATGCCTGTTATGAATCAGTTTCTCATGAAACAATTGAAATGGAAGCCCCTCCCCAGGTTGACATTTTGTTTTGACACGCTGGGGAAAGACAGGCTTACAAAAATAGTAATTTAAACTTTGATTTTATGCTTCACTTTGGAATACATGTTTATTAAATGCATATCTCACTGACAGAGTAATCAATACAGATTGTGTAGTACATTATGAGGAAACCATGTCTGAGAGTATGAGAAAAATTAAATGCCTTTGTTTTTGCTTACTTGAGCAATACATGAAAGTTAACAGTTTAAATCCTTTCTTGCATCTAACCAGACTCAGCCTTCCTCAGCACACATGGTGTTGCTGGATTATTTTTCTTTTGCCTCCAAGCAGAACTCCAGTTGCCCTATCTGGCTAGCCTCTGCCTAGTAAACATCAAATCACCTGAAATGCTAATTGTAAAGACCCACATTTATAGAGAGAGATTCACACTGAAATGGGAAACAGGAGGGGAAAGGAAATTGATTGAGTCACTGTAGCTTTTTCCAAGAAGTAATGCCCATGTTCCCTTCACATTCCAGAAACCTTTTCTTGGCTGCACAGTGGGGTCACACAGGTCTAACTGTGGGGGGACCAATGGGTCTCAGGCATAATATCTCCCTCACACCCAAACCCCCCATGAGAATCAGCTAAATCTTTCTTCAAACAGCTGCTTTTCAACCATTCAGGAGTTTATCAGCCTAATAAAAAAGTAATTTGGCAGGAACAAAAAGGCTGAGACTCTCAATAGACTCTTCTCAGGCCTACTGGAGCCTGAAGAACTCTCCAAGGACTTAGACAACAGTGACCAAGAAGCCTGAACTCGCACACAACTCTACCACAATCAAGCTGCTGGGAAACCCAGAGAGAGGTCAGTTTTTACATAAACATTTTTCCCAGGCCAAACGCAGGCAAATTCAGATAAAAGTAGGCCAAATCCTGTACAAGAGGATTAGAACACAAACTCAGGGAACAGAAACTTGAGTCTCCACCTTCAACATGGTATTGCATAAGCCCTCCTTAACTGGGAAGTGTTTTAATTCAAGGTACCTATTTTATATAAAGTTTTCAAATGGACATTTTAAAAAAAACTTTTCAATTTGATTGATCACTGTGCTAGAAAAACTGAGCTTTAAAAAAGCTATGTGTCTCAGAAGCATTTTTAATGTACCCACACTTGAAGATATCTGAAATGCAGACTGTTAATTTATATTTGATCTTAATTTCCTGTGGTTTTCTCAAATCAGACCCAGCACTTGTGAGATACATAGGCAGACGACATGTACATAAGTGTGCTTAATTGTGGCATTTGGTTGTGACAAACCAGTTTTACTAAAATGGAAAATTTAATAGATGAAATGAAGAAATACATCAATGTAATAGCATATTAGGTTTTGCAAATGAGCTATTCCTAAGGCAACATGAACTGTTTTGCTTTTATATTTCCACAACCCTTCATTCATTTGACAACTTACATTCAGAATCTGTCTTTGATCTTGGAGGACTCATACAAATCAAAGCGTAATAAATCTTTATGCTTGGTGACTCAAAGTGACGCTCACTCTTGAGATGTCTTCTAACAGAGTCTTTGGCCTTTGCCCATCCAGACCTGGTGTCAGAGTGAGGCGGAAGCTGGTTTGGGAAGAAGTAACACTGATTTTCAGGGGTTTCCACAGTGTTTTGTGCCCCATTTCCTCCCAAGTATCAGGGATTTCCAAAATTCTCATTATTTACTACAGATCGCACATTTACAGGTACTATTTCTGGTCTTATCTGCTTTTAGGATCAGTGTTTTAACCCCACTGCATGCAGAATGAGACTCAATAGGTCAAAATATAGTTCATTTAAGGGGCAGAACTTGGTTTCAGTCCTGGTCTGACTTCAAAGTCCCCTCTCAAGCTGGTGACATCATTATGTCTCAGCTGCCTGAGGCTTCCCTGCCAAATTCACACCCAAACTTGTTCTTCCTGTTTTGACTCCTTCCAAATTCCAGTCTGGATCTTTTATTTGGGATACTAATCTGCATATGGGCAGTAATGAAGGAATTGTTTATTTGTTTGGGGGCTTTTTGGGGGGGAGTAGTATATGGTTCTGTCTCTTCTCCTATTTATTTTTTGAAAATAATACTTTTACCCAGAGAAGTTGTAACTAGATAAATCTCAAGCAACATGGCATATTGTTGATCAAGCAGACAAATGCAACTGCCAATTTGGCCTGCTGTTAAGATTAGCCATTTGTGTTGGGAAAACTCTTGCTAGATTCTTAGATATACAAAGCATGGGAGGAGACGTTGTCTTTATTTTGCTCTGTGAATATCTGCCGCTTGATTTTTCACTTTACAACATACACTGACATCCCTTGGGTTTGCAACAGAACTTCTCCACTGTGATTAAGTCCTGTAAAACGCGCTTGATTGGTAGAGTATCCCAATGGTGTGTTGAAAATTGCTACAAGTCGAGTTCCATCAAAGACTCAGGTTCGAAATTTACTGCATGCCTTTGGGAGAGCCATGTGACCTCTCTAAACTCTTAAATATCAAATGGCCATCGCAAGGAGCAAATCAGATAAACTCTTTATAAAATGTTAAAAATCATCCAAATGTAAAGAATTTCTGAGGGTCCTTTTAATCCTGTTCATTCCTTTCTGAAAAGCATGCCTCTAATGTAAGAACCGACTCTTCTGTCTGGGATCTCTCTTTTGATCCTATCCTAAAAAGGAAGAATGAATATTTCTTGGATTCTCCCTGCAATTTACCTCCGATCTGTCAATTATCAGTATGTCATGAAGTCCAAACTTTTTTTTTTTCTTTTCGGATTTCCTAATCCTGATTGAATGGCATAACCTGAAGTTATTAGGTAGTGAGGGACCATTTATCAAATCTTTATAAAGAAGCTTCTCGGAGTTTCTTTCCCTTTCCTACCTGTGAGTAGTTTATCTTTCATAATCACTGATTACTGTCTAAGTTGTCTTCTTGAGATAAAAGGCAAGGAGTCACTAAACCATATGAGGAATGATAAATGAAGATACTTTTCCATTGAGGAATGGAAAAGTATCTTCATTTGCTTCTGATGTAGGTTAACAGGTACTTTTTATAGTCATTAATTAGATTCTTCGCCTAGTAAGTACCTTAGTGCCCCCTGCAGGTTGTGTGATTTTCTCCTCCCAAAAGCATACATAGTAGTCTTTTGCTTAACCCTTTCATGAAATCACTGGTGGCTAGGGCTTTTCCTCAAATAAGCTGTGTATCAAGAGGATTGCTCGTTTAAAATGTTCTCTAAAATGTTTTTATCTGGGCTGGGGATTTAGCTCAGTGGCTTAAGCACCTGCCTGGCAAGTGTGAGGTCGTGAGTTTGATCCCCGGTACCAAAAAAAAAAAAAAAGTTTTTATCTAATGAAGGTGTTTGAAGAAAATGATTCAAAAATTGTAACTTTGATCTCGTATACCATGTGAAGGTGAATCAATCCCAAATATTTCACTAGTAATATTAGAAGTTATGAGACCACCTATAGAGTCTAAGCTATGGGAGGCATTTATAGATGACAAATCTGAAGTTTAAAAAGACCAAATAATTTTATAAGGTCCAAAACTATCTTTTGGACCAGAATTTAGGTCTCCTGGTAATTATTCAAGCATTCTTTCATTTATCTTGTTTTGAATAGCTTGTTTTTCATATTTTCAAAAGCTTGTGTTTTCATCTTCCAGTTATCTATATTAAAAACTAAGAGTTACAAATACCATACATTCAGCTTCAGTAGGTAACTGATGGATTAGGTCTTCTAGCATGTCAAAAGGATCTTCTTCGTAATACTAATCCAATTTGTAACCGCATCCTGGTACCATTGCAAATGTCTCAAAGGTCAAAGGTATGATTTAGTGAGAACTAGAAAGTACAGTAAACAAGAGAGAGGGCTCACTTCTTGACTTACTTGAAAGTTGCCTAAAGCACAAACACTCTAACACACAGCCTTGTTCTGAGCCCTGGGCTGGAAAGGCAGAAATCTTTGGGGGTTTTCCAGGTTTTATGATCTGGAAATTCTTGAACCTTTGTAAACTTTTCGTTTCCTGAAATGCCATTTGTTCATCTCCAAATTATTCATTGACTTTGTCAATCCAAAGTTTAACTTGCTTATTCCAACACGAGGAATGTTCACTGACTCAAATCCTTTATCATCCCAGAATTCGAAGCTCATGAAAGTCTCTTTGGAAACTGTGTAGAGATTTGGGACGCAAATTTAAAGCAACTAAGGTTGCCATTCATCTAAATCCTTGGGAAAACATTTAAAAACTGAGATACAATGCAGTCCTACGGGTCAAAATTAAGGTTGAAATTATCTAGGTAAAACTTCTGAGAGGATCAATTTAAGGAGAAGATTTAGTAAAACTACTTACAAATGGCAGTTCTTTGAACCACAAATCCATTTCTTCAGCTTCCAGATTTCCTCTTGCTAAGTAGTTTTAAAGCTACTTAACAGTAGCTCATTGACATTTTATTTACTATATTACAAGCTTCAAGTCTTCTTACTCAAGCTCTCTGGACTACAACTTTGTACCTGAAACATTACCTTGGCCTGATTTCTGAAAAGCTAATTGTTTGAGGTAATTTCTACTTGAATTCTGTGTTGTTGGTGCATTACATGCTCAAGTAATATTTTTTCAACCATGAGTTATCATCCCATAGTAGGTCATGAAATCAACTTATTTGATTATGACCAGCGTAGAGGGAAGGAAGCAAGGGAAGGAAGAAAGTAGGAAGGAAGGAAGAAAGGAAGAAAGGAAAGAAGGAAGAAAAGAAGGTCAAGAAAAAGAAGGAGAGAAAGCTGCATAGATTAAGCAAATGAGTGAGAATTCAGTACTGTTACGTTAAACTCTTCTCTCAGTTATGTGTGTATCTGGATTGTGACATAAATTATTTCTCAAGTGGGTTGTAGTCAAACTGAGACACACTATTCCAGGCTGCAGTGAATAAAACAAAGAACCCCTTACTGACTATGTGAATCATTCTGAGCCTTGGGTTTCTTCTCTGTGTGCAATAACTTTCACAATAGCGTTATTGTTAGAATTAAGTAAAAAATAAAATAATGCCGGCATACAAGATGTGACATACTTAGAACCTCATATTGTTATTTTGTGGGAGTTATGTTGATAATTATTTGAAATCATTTAAATAACACATTGAATATTGACCCGTGTCCCTTAAACCAAGTTCCCTCTTTGTAAACCTCTACCTCTCTAGCTTAGTGGCCCTTGGACTTTCCCAAGATTAGAACAATGATGACATTGATCGCGCTTGAATCTCAGAAGCTGGACCTTTTGAATGTTTTTCCAAGACAATAGTCATGAAATTTGGGTTGTAAGAAAGAAAAGGATTTTCTAAATTCTTTTATTTCTTCTTTAACTATTGAGAAACTGGCCAGACAAACAATACTAGGGAGCCATAAGTGTGAGGATCTAAAGGCTAAGTTAGGAAGAAAGTGGGAGATTTCTGAGCCCTGGTTTCCCATTGGAGGCTGGGTTGAAGACAGCGACGTGGGCAACTCCAGGTCTCTTCTGCTCTTTACCAAAGCCTGCTGGCGGTGAGGTGAGCAGGAGGTGTCCAGGGATCTAGAGAGGACGCAGAGAGTACTGAAAGCAGAACTTTGAAGATGCCTATGCATCGTCTTCTGTTTACACATGGCGTTATTGCATCAAATAAAATTTAGCGGTTTAGTGTTTTGTTTTGTTTTCAGAAAGTTCTGAGTTCAGGCCCCTCAAGGTGTTGTTCCGCTCTCTGTGTGGTGTCTGGTTATTCAGGAGTCTCCAAGAGTCCTGCAGAATGCAGGATTTGGTTGAAAGTAGCTGAAGGGCCTGCCAAGCAGCTCTGCCACAGGAGATTGTCTAAAGGGAACCACGCAATCCACCCTAGACAAAGGTCCAATTGGGGTTCTTGGCCCTGTGTGGTGGGATGTGTTATCATCAGTAAAAGTAGAGATACAGGTCCTGTCTCAAAGGGAGATGGCTATCAGTGCCCCATAGCACTGTCTGAGTCCAGAAAACAATACGTGATGACTATCGCTAGAGGCAGTGTGTAGACTGCATGATGGATGGACAAGTCTCTCCTGAGATGTTACCAGCAATGGGAGGAGACCAGACTGGGAAAGCTGGAGGGACACCCATGGCCTCGAGAGGCCACCTCCCTAAGATTACACACACCACTGCTCTCATTTCGCAGAAGTCCAGATGGCCAGGACAGGGATCTGACAAGCATTTCTCTGACTCACCTAAGCGGAAACTAAATTACACAAAGAGATGGGTTGTCTTACCGAATAAGAGTGCCTCAACAATTTGAAACAACCTTTCTACACTACCCAATAGGTATGGAATTATGAAGAGGTCCCATTTCTTTAAAAAGAAATAAGCTCCACAACTATGTGCAACTGAGCAGAGTGTGACCATATTTAATACTTCTTGGCATTTTATGATGCCATGACTGTGGGAATTAAATTCTTCTGTCTTCACGTGTCTTCAGATCATGGAGTATCTTGAGTAACACTTCGTTAGATGTAGATGCACAATCTAATTTAGAAGAACTTCATGCAAGAACTTCAGGTATGGAGCCCACCCCAAGAGAGTAGCAGCAAAGCATGGAGGAAGCCAGGCTGTGAGTCTGCCAAGTCCACGTGTGACTCAGAGTGCTGGGCAGGAAAAGAATGCAGCGCTTTAAAGTTAACAAAGAATTTTTCTGCCTTGTGAGTTCCAGATGAAATTCAGCTATGATTTTTGCATCTTGGGCTTTACAGTGTTGTCTCTTCCTTACAGGGAACACAAAGTTTTCTTGATTTCTTATTTCCTTCCCTTGGCCCATGGCCCAGGAGAAATGACTGTAGTAAACAAGGTGAGAACAGGGCACATCAGAGGGCCACAGACACGGCAGATGCAGGTCATTAGCTAGGTAGGGTCAGGGCCAGTTGGTGCTTGTTTGCCTGCTGCAGGAAATCATGGGGTAGAGAACTGGCTTTTACTGAGAAAATGGGAATGGGGATTAATTACTCCAGTCAGAGAAAACGGGCTCTGGACCTGGTATCACCATTTACCAGCTATGTAAATATGGGCAGCAAACAACTTAATCTTCCTTACCTCAACCTTCTGTTCTACAAGATGGGTATAATGAGTGAAGCACCCCATAGAATTTCAATAATTTCTATAAAATATTAGAATCCCATATCTGGAATTTAGAAGCCTCGTTAGAAGTCAGTCTATTTTATTCTCATGGGAAGCTTTAGGTTTGAATCCTGCCACCTATGTGATGCTGGGTAAATGATTTTGTTGTTTTGTTTTTTGAGACAGTTTCCTTATGTAGTTCAGGCTGGTCTTGATCTCATGACCCTCCTGCTTCCGCTTCTCGACTATTAGGATTACAGGAGTATTCCACTGTGCCTGCCTCTAAAATGGTTGTTTTTTGAAACTCAATCTCCTTCTTTGAAGAGGGGATGAGGGATGAGGAGTGGTTTAATGGTAGAGTGCATGCCTGCTAGATATAAGGTCCTGGGTTCAAATCCTAGTCTAAAAAAACAGATCTAAAAAATGTGAGATTGTTTAGAAACAGTGAGGAATATAAGTCAAGTTCTTCTTTTTCCCCCTCTTCCTCACTTCAGGTCATTATGAGTAAGAAAAGCCAGAGAGATGTCAGAGGAGATCGCAGCAGCGATGCCTTTTGGGCCTTGTCTTTGTGTCTTTGTTGCATATCCAGGCTCTTGAAAAATGAGCAAGGCTCAGCTGTGAGTAGGTGACAGAGGAGAAAGAAGATGAGAAAGTGGCAGAAAGCATCACATGAAGGGAAATGGAGAGTTAGTGCAGAATTAGAAACCAGAGTCCCGCTGACCTGCAGACCATGGGATACATCACTGTCAGAGTTAGCATTCTCAGAATGTGATCTCGCTTTTCATAGTGCACTGGCTCACTAGTGCTTCCCACAGAAAGTCTAATTGCATCAAAGGCCACCTCTGATAGGTTTTAGCCTCCTCTCCAGGATTATTGGCAATTGTCCCCCTACAAGCACCCTTCCTAGTGGGGAAGGAGGGAAAAGAGCTAATAAGAAAGCTATTGAAACAGAGTTGGCAGAGCTTGGTGACTTGGTAAAAAATTAATTTCAGGTAAAGGAAGGGGAGTGATGAAATTAGAGAAAGAGAAGTCACAGAGAACAGGAAGCTTGTTTTTCTTTCCTTCCAGATATTGCATTAATTCTACTGGCAGTGAGCTCAGAAAAATGCAAACATCCTGATTTGTATGTCATTGATTCTAAGACATAACTGATGGTAACAAGCATCGTATTGTTCATGTAACACATCTCGATTTAAAAAAGCCTGTATAGAAAATATTTTCTGCTTTCTTCATTCAGTAGATCTATATTAAGAACCTAATACATACTAGGTATTGTTCTAAAAACTGGGTATGCAGCCAGGTAAAATAAAATCCTTGGGTTCCTGCAGATAACTTTCTAGCTTCAGGAGTCAGAAAATAAACATAAAAAATTGCTTAACTCTGTGGTATCTTGGTAGAGGATACAGGCAATTGGTGGAAGGTGAAGTGGGATAAAGGGAATCAGGGTGGCCCACTGGGTGAGTGGAGCTATTGCTTGAAAGAAATTGGTTGGGGAGAACCAGTCCCTTTGAGGAGGCCCTCTGAGCAACTGTCTTGGGGAGGCACGGGAATGAATCTGTGGCCCTGGGAAGACAGTGTGCAAGTAGTGCACAGAGGGACACACGGCTGAGGTGCACAGAAATTCTCACTAAGCTGTGAAGCTGAAGCCTCATAGGTGCAAGTGAAAGAGTCCAGAAAGACTTGAAAGAGCCAGGCAAGAGCAGGAGGGCTTCTTGGACTTTGGCTTTTCTTCCAAGGGAAAGAGAGTCCATCATGTGGTCCTTGGGAGATCTTTAAAGGTTCTTGTTGATCACATCTCAAAAATAGACCACAGAGGGTCAAAGCCAGAGTAGGGAGATGAACCGAACGAAGGAGGCGTCTGCAGCAATCTGGTGAAAATGATGCTGATTTCAGTTGCATGGTGGGGATGGAGCGGGGACAAGTGGTTGTATGTAAATGTCCATTTCCGGGAGGAGAAGTGTGGTGTGATATTGTCTTAGTCTGTTCAGCCGCTATATCAAAATACCATGAATGGGCAGCTTGTAGGTAATAAAATTTTTTCCACAGGTTTTGGAGGCTGAAAATTCCAAGGTCAGGGTGTGGCCTGTTCAGCATCTTTTTCTCATTTCTGCCTCATGGGTGGAGAGGAGAGCAAGCTTTCTTGAGTCTTTTTGTTAGGAGCACAAATCCCATTTATGAGGATTTCAACATAGAAACATGGGGGGGTGTGTAATATGAGCATGCAGATCACAGCATATATGTTCCCAGCTTCCCTAATCCCATGAAGTGGGAAATTGTGACTACAGACTCTATCTACTTTCTTCAAGGTCAATAAACATTGTTGTATTATTGAGGCTTTGCAAAAGTAGCAAAACCAGCAACAACCTTCTTTCACTCCATCACATTCCAAACTTGTTAGATAACATAAACTCCTGTTGATAGATGTCTGTTAAGATTCCCAATCCCAGGGCTGGGCATATAGCTCAGCAGTGTAAACACCAGCCTGGCAAGTGCAAGGTCCTAAGATAGATTTCCGGTAAAAAGAAAAGAAAGAGAAGAGAAGAGCAGAGGAGAGGAGAGGAGGGAAGGGAAGGGAAGGG
>PVLA01009808.1:0-70555 GCA_004027455.1 Hydrochoerus hydrochaeris
GCCCAGCCCAGCTCAGCCCAATTCAGCCCAGCCCAGATCAACCTAGCACAGCCCAGCCCAGCCCAGCTTAGCCCAGCTCAGCCCAATTCAGCCCAGCCCAGATCAACCTAGCCCAGCCCAGCCCAGCCCAGCCTAGCCCAGCCCAGCCCAGCTCAGCTCAGCCCAGCTCAGCCTAGCCCAGCCTAGCCTAGCTCAGTCCAGCTCAGTCTTGTCCAGTTTAGCACAGGTTATCCTAGCTCAGACCAGCTCAGTCCAACTCAGCCCAGCTCAGCCCAGCCCAGTCCAGCTCAGTCTTGCTCAACTCAGTCCAGCCCAACCCAGGTTAGTTCAGCCCAGCACAGCCTGTCCAAAGCTGTTCAGTCCACTTCAGCCCTGCTCTATGCTGCCTAGCCAAGCCTTTCCTAAGCTCAGTTCAGCCCACTCAACTTGTTTTAGCCCAGCTCAATCTAGTCCAGTTTAGCCAAGTTCAGCTCAATTTGGTGCAGCTCAGCCAAGTTCAGCCCAGCTCAATCCAGCATAGCCCAACATATCCCAGCCTAGCCCAACCAGTTCAGCGCAGGTCAGTCCAGGTCAGGCCAGCCCAGCTCAACCCAGCATGGCCTAGTTAATCCCAGCTCAGCCCACAATAGCCCAACATAGCCCAGATAAGACCTGCTCAGCCTAACAGAGCCATCTTGGCCTGGCCCCCCACAGTTGAACCCTTGTAAATGCTCTTGGCTCAGTTCAGTCCTTTTGGCCTAACTTAGTACTGCTAGATCATCCCTTCTCTGGGCTCTGACCTGCTTTTGTACCACTCAGCACAGTAGCACCATGCCATGCACTATCTTGGTGACATCCTTCTCCTGGCCCTAGAGCAGCTCAGCTTCCCACCACCTTGCTCTGCTGAGGCTTGGCAGGCCCAGCCCTGAGCAGCTGAGATTCACAGGCCTGGATCTCCAGGTTAGCATCAGGCTGCTCCTATCTAGCAGTACCTCAGTGAGGCAAAGGGCTGTGCTGGCCTCATACTGACCCAGCCCCAGTCTGTTCTGGGTGGGCAACACAGGTCATTGCCTCACCAGGTCCCATCCCTCATCCTGTGCCTGGTGTGGGGCTCTCTGGCTGGGATACCTGAGGTTCTCTCCTGGCTTCCTGTGGCCAGGACAGCCATCCGCTTCTGCAGCCATCTCTGTGGGCCTGTGATGGCTCTAGGCGACATGATTTTAGTTACTGTTGTTGTTATTTTTATGCCCAGGTGATGCTTGGGCAGGGAGCTCTGCCTCAGTGCCCTCAGCTAAAAGTGGGGTGGGAACCCCCAGGCCCCATAGCCCTGGAAGTCCCCTTCTCTCTGTTCTTGGTAAGTTGGTTGAGCCAAAACAGAGTCTCAGATGGGCTCTCTGTGCAGGGGACACACATATGTTGCACAGGGAACAAGTCCTGTCCTCTGCCTCCTGGACCCAACTATCATGACAATTCTACATGTAGGCTTGGCAGTTGCCCTGCCTGAGCCTCAAGGTCCTGGTGCCTAGACATGTCATTGCTTCTCATTTTTGCAGCTTCGTGTAGTGAGAGTGATAGCCATTTTGTATGAGAAAAACGATACCTGTGGTAGGCCCTCTGCAAACTGTTCTGCTAATGAGTCAGGTAGCCCAGGGCATCGAATTCTAGTGGCTGCCTGACCAGTGAGGGACAGCACAGGCTGTGTTTATATTGGCCAGCAGTTCTGTGTGGTCTGTTCTGTCTCTGGGCATGTCATGTCTTTGCTGGGCAGCAGTGGAGGTGGTGGAGACCATGGAGGTCTGGAAACCATATGTGAAACTGTTCTTGTGCTTCCTTGGGAATGTAGAGTGGACACAGGCCAGGTGCAACTTTCCCTGCATACTTTGACCTCTCTGCAGGCTGCCATGTTTTCAGAAGTCTCTCCATGTCTCCCACCCACCCTGCAAAGGTACACACTCTTTGGGAGGGACATCAGAATTCATTGGGCCTGTGGTCTCCACACAGGCCTGATAGAGCCATGAGGGTCAGCCCAGCAAGCCATGAGGGTCATGGCTCTATCAGGCCTGGCACCCTCTGAGGGGTTTTCTTGCACACTGGAAGATGCCAGGACTGCTGGACAGTGGGAACAAGCAGGGTCCGAGGGTCCTCAGGACCTGGCTTGTCCTCCTCCTTTTCATACAGGCTGTGTAAGGATGCCTGTCCTGCCACCAGCCCTGGGGACAGACAGCATGTGGGAGAGTGGGAGGAAAAATTGGAGTACCTTGAAAGTGTTACTGGGATGCTGGGATCATATCCCATGGTAACAAAGAATGAGACTATGGAGAGAAGACATAGGGTGCAAGCAAATTTATTTAAAATATATCAAGTCAAAGAAGTATGCACAAGGGTTCTTTGTTTAGGAGTTTTTAATGGATTTAGAAGAAAGCTCAGGCCACTATGAAACAATATAATCTCTACCTCAGAGACTATGTATTGTGGGTCCAATTTATGCAGCATTTACAAAAGGGCTCATGAGCCACTGAACCAGTGGCCTGCCTGGCCATGCTCTCAGGAGGTTCTGACAACTAAAACACACCTGTCATGGTTTTTTTTTTTTTTGCATGATCCCAGAAGGATCATGACTCAACACACTTCATTTTGGGGCCACTGTCCTTAATGTCTAATACAATACTATCTCTTGTCTCACTAATTTTTGTTATATTTCCCTCTGAAGAGGTGACCCTAACTGTTGTTTGGGAAAAGGAACAAAACTTCTCTGGTTGTTCTAAGCTGTACAGGGGCAACAAGAAGAGGATGGAGTCAGGGCCATCCTCTAGAAGACTTGTCTAATGGACCACAATAGAAGTAAATTGGGATCTCCATGGAGGATTACATGTGCCTTTCTGAAGACTTAGGTGAGAGGAAACAAAGAGATTGAGTGAACAGAGCCACAAAATGAAGAGGCGTATCAAGTGTCAGTACTGATATGAAGGGTTCTATAAGGATCCATGCCATCCCTATGGAGATTTAAGGACAGAGATTGAAACCCTTAGAGATATCCAAACCTAGACTGGTTCTAGTCTCTTGACTGTTCAAGCAAGGAACCTTGATTAGAGATGGATACAGACGCTGGGAAGGGGGATTGGTTAAGTCATCAGGTTTTAGGGAGGATACTGCAACAGTACTTCTTTCCATCCAGGATAAGGGCAGAATACAAGAGTTTCCCACAGAAGAAAGAGTCCAGTTCCTGTTGGGGAAACCAGAGTAGGGGTGTGCGGAGGTTGTCCTGTGGCCAGGCAAACTTAAAGGCAGACTGTAAACCTATGCCAGTGAACAAGATATTGGGGTTCTATGGTGACCACAGGCCTATGGAGGAAGGCTTGGTTCCACAAAACCAGCCATATATGCACATAAGGGTTTCTTTAATGGTGTGATTGTGAGGGCCTTGACGTGTAGTGTTTTGGTTGATGACGGCGAGAAAAGAAAATTTAGAGACAAGGTAAAGTCCTGTCTCACTGAGTACAGAGTCCAAACACTGGGAGAGATAATTCCAGGTGTGGTTATTGGTGTCATTTTGTTCTAACATGGATCCTGTCCATGTTCTTGAATAGCTGTGGTCTTTGGCCACCAAAAGGAGTAAGAAGTTGAAGTAATCATAATACCCTTCACTTTGTTCTCTTTCTGGCTATCAGTGAGGCCCACTGTCTGTTTCATCATAGTCCTATACAATTGGAAAGGGACATTTCAGTGGAAGAGAGCAAGGAATTCCAGTATGGGTCCTTTGTCATTAAGACTGATGGCTTTGTACTGAGGGAGTATTTTTCTAGTTTGGGAATTGAGGCCTAGGCCCTCCTTTAACTTGTCTCTTAGTGTGTACAAAGGCCAGCCAAGTGTATAAAAGATCAGTTAGCATTTTATTAGGGTGTAGGGGTCAGATGAATCCCAGAATTTGAGGATAAATTCTAAAGCAATGATGAGAGCTGAGTCCAAACTTCCTATTTTCTGACAAAACATCAAAGGAGAGAAGATGTCTCTTGCTTTTCCTCTTAAAGTACTCCCCTCCAAGGCATCCCTTGGCCACCCATGAGATCTTCAGATTGAGAGGAAGTGATTCTACTGGAGTAGTCACTCTCATGGCACGCTCTTCGCCTTCTCTTGTGTCCTTGCAACCCTTGTTTGTTGGGTTAATTCCTAAGTATTTTTTTATGCCATTGTGAAAAGTGTTACTTTCTTGTTGAGTTTTTATTGGTGAGCAGAAAAGCTACTGATTTTCGAGTATTGTCTTTGTATCCTGTCTTCTGAGCTTGGCTATTCATTTTAGAGTTTTTTGGTGGAGGTTCTGGGGGATTCTATGTATCGGAATCATGTCATCTGTAAATAGTGATACTTGGATTTATCCTTTCCTATTCATATCCCTTTTACTTCTTTCTCTTGGCTGATTGCTCTGACTAATATTTTTAGGACTCTGTTAGAAGGGATGGTGATAGTGGACATACTTGCCTTGTTCCTGATTTTGGAGGGAAAGCTTTCAGCTTCTTTCCATTTAGTGTGATGTTGGATGTTGGTTTGTCGTTGATAGCTTTTATTGGGTTGAGATAATGAACTTCTGTATCTATTATCTTTATTTTTTTTAAATTATGGGTTGATGTTTGATTTTTGTCAAATGTTTTACTTTTGTATCTATTGAAGTGATTGTGTGATTTTTGTTGTTACTTCTGTTTATGTGATGAATTACACTTATTATTTGTGTATGTCAAACCATCTCTACAATGCTGGAATGATTTCTGCTAGGTTATGGTATGTGATGTCTTTGATTATTTGCCAGTATTTTACTGGGAATTTTTTCATCTATGTTCATTATCCTGTAATTTGAGTCCTTTTCTGGTTTTGGAATCAGCATAATGCTTGCTTCCAAGATGGTTTGAGGGAGTATTGTTTCCACTTCTATTTCATTAAAAAGTTTGAATCACAATGGCTAATCTTCTGCAAGATTCTTGTAGAATTTGACAGTGAATCTGTCAGGACTTAGGTTTTTCTTATTTGGTAGTTTTTAAAATTGCTTCAATTTCATTGACTAATTTTGGATGCATAAGGAATTTCTATATCTCCTTGGTTAAGATTTGATGTTTCATACATATTTAGGAATTTACCCATTTCTTTTGAATTTTTGATTTTATTAGAGAACGGGTTTTCAAAATAGTTACTAGTAATCTGTGTTTTGGTATAATCCATTAACTTTTCCTTTTCACATTTCTAATTGCATGGACTTGGGTCTTTTCTTCCCTTATTTTGGTAAGGTTGGCTAAGAATTTGTCTATTTTGCTTAATTTTTCAAAGAATAAACTCTTCAATTCATTGACTCTTCATATGGTTTTTTAAATCTCAATTACATTATTTTCTGCTCTGATCTTCATAATTTGCTTCCTCATACTACTTTTGGGTTTGGATTGTTTCTATTTCTCTAGAACCTTGAAGTATATCATTAAGTTATTTATTTGAGCTTGCTCTTTTATCTTGTGGTAATTCACTACTATGATATATTGTCTTACAATTGCTTTCATTGTATCCTACAGGTTCTTAGTATATTGTACTACTATTATTTCATTATAGGCACTATTTAATTTCATATTTCACCCATTGATTATTCAAGAGGGTGCTTTAATTTCTATATGTTTGTCAACCTGTGTCTTTTTATTGAGAATTTTAGACCATTCACATTGAAAGTTATTATTCACATTGAGAATTATTGCTGGGAGATATTGACTTATTCCTGTCTGCATTACTTTCTTTTTTTTTAATTTCCTTATTCTTTTCCCTTTTGTTTACCTGCTCATTCCACCAGGTGTGTTTATTTTTTGACTTCTTGTTATTGTTGACTTCATTATCTTTTTCTGGGATACACTTGGGAATTGTTTGTAACAATGGATTGGTTATGAATTCTTGAGATTTTTTGAGATTTTCCTTGTCATAGAAATACCTCATTTCTCCATCCATTTTGAAGGAAAGCTCTGCTAAATACATAAGCCAGAGTTGGAAGTTGTTATCTTTTTACAGCTTGAAACACTTTACTACAAGCCCTCTTGGCCTTTAACTTTTGTGTAGAAAAGTATACTGTAATTCTAATGGATTTACACTTACATGTGATTCATGCCTTTTCCTAACAGTTTTTAATATTTTGTACTTGTGACATTTGGTCATGGTTATTTGGGGTCCATATGCCTCACTTACCTGTATGTTTATTTCTTTTCCTATATTTGGGGAAGTTTTCTGCCATTTCCATGAACAAGGCATTTTTGTGTGTGCCACTTGTGCTGTGTCCTGATTTTTCACTTATTCCAATTATCATTAAATTAGTTTTCCTTATATCATTTAACAAATTTGCATCCATTTTAATGTTTTTTTTCTTGTTTTTAAATTGCCTTTGAGTAGTTGGTCTCTTAAGTCATCTTTGTCTTCTAGTTTTGAAATTCTGTGCTCATATTGATTGGTTCTGCTACCTACAATTTCAATATGATTTTTAGTCTCCTGGATTTCTGATTTTCCATGGACTCTAATTCTTTGGTTAATGTGGTTATTAGTGTTTTGTGCCATTTTATTTAGCTTATGTAGGTTCTTATTAGTGTATTCTGAATGCTCTCGCATTTTTTTTTTTTGGTTATCACTTCTATTACCTGCTTAGTCATATCTTCTCTGGTCTCACTGAGTACCACTTTGATCTGTTTTCTAACCTTTTCTGATTAGTTTTAACCTTCTTTGATTAATTTAGGTCTGTGGTTTATGCTATGCTGTCTCTCCATACCTGTTTGGGGAAGTTGGGAGTTTTGAGAGGAATTTTGTTGCCTTGGCTTCTCATGTTTCTTTCTTTTTTTTTTTTTTTTGAGGTTTCCCCATGCTTATAGTATAAAGATTTTGTTACTAGTACAGAGATCTCTTTAGTTGCTTTTCAGTGGTATACTCTGGGCATGGTAAATTGTAATGCTTTGCTATAGTCCCAAGGTTGGACCACTTTGGTTAACTTGGTGGGGGGAGGGGCATGCAGTGTAAGCATCCAACAAATTCTCTGTGAATGTACTCTGTAATTGTTATCATCACAGATTTAATTTGAGTTTTGGCTTGCAAAGAAATAGTGACAAATATGTGACCATGTGATTATCAAATAAGTCAGCTGTACTAATACTGTCCAAGACAAACTGGGTACTAGCATGCCATAACAGCCAAATATGTACCACTTTTAATCCTAGAGAATAAATTCACAATTATAGTGTAAACTTTAAGACAATCCAAGTATTGGTTTACAGGTAATGTATAATAAATGTGACAGATATATATCTGCTAATTTTAGAAAACTAATTCAGTAGTAATTTTACAGAATTAATTATCAAAGGAATTAATTATCAAGGCTTTATTGTTGTAGTACTAAAGATACAGGGTTTGGGAATGGGGGAATGTAAGATAAAAATTTTGAAATCTTAAACTCTATAATATGAGAAAGAGGAGAGACACATGATACAAAGGATCTTATTGGAGAGTAGTGGCTTTACATAATTAGGTAAAGATAAGAGAAAAAACTTATGAGGAACAGAAAATAAAAGAAAAATAGAGAGAAAAGATATAGAATGTAAGCATAAAAGAGGAAAAACTTAAAAGGAGAGGAGGAATAAGTAAAAAAAGAAAAAGAATAAGTTAGGAAGGACAAAGGAAAATTCCCCAAGCCCCAATAAACTGGTGAAGAAGAAAGGAGGAAAAGAAAGAAGAAAGAAGAAGAAGAAGAAGAAGAAGAAGAAGAAGAAGAAGAAGAAGAAGAAGAAAAGAAAAAGACGAAGAAAAGAAAAAGAAGACAAAACTAGAAACAATGCAAACACTAAATAAGAAAAAAAACCATAAACAAATACAAAAACAAAACAAAGAGAAATTTCTCAGATTTTAGATGTATCATTTTCTTCCATCATCTGCAGTATGAGGCAGTGCCCAATCAAGATGTGTCCCGGTCATGGTGATAGCTAACAAAGGCAGTCAGGTCTTGATCCATGCTAGATGCAGGCACCAGCACCTAGTAAAATTAGGGTGAGTGTGCCAATTCTGCAACTTTGAAATCTAGAGTAATTCAGGGTAAACCTGGGTTCTGAATGTGGGGTTGGTGTCTACTTGTACCCTCAGGGGTCTCTTGCCAGCCTGACTATGGCTTCTTGACCTCTACTGCCTGATGTGGCTTTTGCTCATCCAGTCACTGTGGGAACATAACACTAGGAGCCCCTGATAGAAGTCATCTCATGATCTTTTCAGTCCTGAGATCGAACGGTCAACTATTGTCTGGAATGGGTACTGACCTAGCACTATCTCTAAGGGTATGGTTGTTGCTTGGACTGGAGTCATTTGCCAGCTGCTGAAGTTCACATCACCCACTGGTACATTCCATTGCTGTGTTCTTCCTCCCTGAAGCTCACCAAAAACTCCTGCTTTCAGTTGGCTTCTACAGATTCAGCCTTCTTTCTCTTGAGCCATGAGCTGGGAGCCGGGGAGAAAATGTAAATTTTCCCTTCCCTTCTCTGTCTCTTACATTCTGTCTCCTGAATTTCTCTGTAGGTTTTAAACTTTTCTGTCAGATTCTTCCTGTTTCCTGGGGGACTACTACTCTTTTTTTTCTTTCTCTCTAATGTTGTTATTTTCTAGTGCCTGGGTTCCAATTTTTTTTTTAATATGAGGGATTGAACTCACAACCTTGCACTTGCCAGGCAGGCATTTACACTGCTGAGCTAAATCTCTGGCCCCTCCGTTCCAAATTTTGGAAATACTGACTTTGATTACTACTCTGCCATTTCCCTAGAAGTCTCTCTGAACCATGTACTTTTGTTATCTTTCATTTTTCCATCTTAGTAGAGAAAAACTTTGTTTATA
Organism: Hydrochoerus hydrochaeris; assembly: GCA_004027455.1. Taxonomy (NCBI): domain Eukaryota; kingdom Metazoa; phylum Chordata; class Mammalia; order Rodentia; family Hydrochaeridae; genus Hydrochoerus; species Hydrochoerus hydrochaeris. The sequence goes on from PVLA01009808.1 coordinate 8,851, forward strand.
ACATTCTCTCATACCAAAATATATATCTTCATTCTTATAACTTTCTTCATATTTTGTTCTCTATTCTGTTTACTCCTTTCTTTCTTTGCCAAGCCTGGTAAACACTTGAATTTTAAAATGTCCCTAGTACACTTTTCCTCATTGTTCTCAGAGTGAGTCCACAGATGTTTACATTACTATTAGATCTGGCTGACCAGTAAACCTCCAATTGTCCTTGAGAAGAAAGCAACAGAAGAGAAAGTTAATCCTGTAACTGTAGCTTAAGAACCATCCCAGTGCACAGGTAACATAACAATTAAATTTTAAACAATCAATCAACACAAAACCTGGATTTACCAATCGCTCAAGATGTGTCCCAGGGGTTCTTGTTATTTCCTCAAAGGTTTCCAGGAAGGAAACCTTTCCTTGTTCTCTTTCCTGGTATCACTAGAGAGGAGTTGCCCTCTTGGCATCTATTGGGACCTAGTGCTGGATACTGTTCAAGAGCCATTTTCTCCATCAACCTCAGAAGTGAAAGTTATAACTTTTATCTGAAAGTATCAGTTTATCAGACATTCAGCAGCCCAGGACAGCAGTTTGGCTGGCAGGAGTGACAGAAACAGAGTTTGAGAAACACAGAAGAATATGACTCAGAAAGGAAACAAAGCAAGACTTGTAGAACACAAAGAAAAACAGGGCAGAATATTTAGGGTATAGGAAAAGAGTGTGTGATAAAGACATCTTACCCTTTTGTTGTACTATGAACATAAAACATAAACCTAGCAGGTGCAACCTTCTTTTAATCCGGGGAGCTGTCTTGAGCCTGGTGAAAGCTACTATCATCTGTCCCATTACCAAGTTGTCATTTCATAGGAGTCATTTTATAGGAGTCTTGAAAGGGAAGATACTGTAATGGCCTTTAACTATCTGACCTGTAACTGCAAAAGTGCAAGTAGACATATAAGATGAAACAATATCATGTAGGCTCTTTCTAAGCTCCTGGCTCTGCTTGTCGAGGAAAGGAGTCATAATGCAGAAAGGTGATGCATTCCTTATAAACTTTGCAGTGAGTGAAAGGAGGCCTATTTCCAAGGACCATCAGCCAGAGAAAGCCAAGAGCACCAAGGGCAGAGGTCACTCACGCACTAGTGGAAAAATCAAATTAGAAAGGAAACCTGAGGTGGGGCTGGACTGACATTTCACTCCTTGTATTAAAAGGGGAGCCACCTCTGTGCACATCAGTGAAACCTATTCCCTGAGCCAAGATCATTGACTGGGCTTATCTCCTTTTACTAGTTAATTGTTATTGTAATTGGTATTGACACTGTTTTGAGTAGAAATTCCTTCTGTCTTTGTGTTTGTGTCTATACCTATAGCTAATCTGTATGTATATCTGTAGCTATCATCCCTTTGTAATTATAGATATAAATATACTTTTATCTCTCCCCGCATCTGTCATCTATCTCTATCACTTATATATCACCTATTTTATCAATCATGCAGTTATTGTCTGTCTTCCTATTATCTGCTTATCCTCTATGTATCTATTATCACTATCTCTCTATGTATCTATGTATCTATGTATCTATGTATCTATCTATCTATCTATCTATCTATCTATCTATCTATCTATCTATTATCTGTCTATCCATCTATCCATCATCTTCCATTGGTAGTATTTCTCTGGTACAGGAGTTTCCACGGGCCTGACTGGACCACATCTAGCAACCTTCTTTCAATCCGGGGAGCTGAGGGTGTGCGAGGTGAGTTCTAGCACACTTGTGCTGGCTCAGGGAGAGTTTTGGATCATCGCCCCTTGTGATTAGGAGCCTGCCCAGCTTCCTGAAACACTAGAGGAGGCTCAGGAGGTCCCATGGGCCTGACTGAACCATGCCTAGCAAACTTCTTTCAATCTGGGGAGCTGAGGGCAAGGGAGGTGAGTTCTAACATACCTGTGCTGGCTCAGGGAGAGCTTTGGACCATCAGCACTTAGGAGCCAACCCAGTTTCCTGAAATACTGGAGGAGGCTTGGGAGGCCCCAGGTCCTTACTGGACCATGTCTAGTGATCTTTCAATCTGGGGAGATGAGGGCATGTGAGGTGAGTTCTAGTGCACTTGCACTGGCTCTGGGAGAACTTTGAACCATCTCTCCCAGTGGGTAGGAGCCCACCAGCTTCCTGAAACAACAGAGATGGCACAGGAGGTCATGCAGGCCTGACTGGGCCATGCTCAGCAACTCCCATTCAGTCCCAGGAGCTGAGGGCACATGAGGTGATTTCCAACACACCTGGGGGAAGCTTTGGAACATTGATCAAAACCTGGAAATATAGTAAAATGACAAAACGAAAGACCAAAATGCAATCTCAAAACTCCTGCCCATCCCAAGAAACCCTAGGAACCAGGCACATAGAAGAAAATATAATCCATACACCTGAAATGCCTGAAATGAGAACAATTGAAATAAAAAAACAACTCCGGGAAGCTATAGGTGAACTCAAATCAGAAATAATCTCCCAGTTAAAAGAAGAAATGATAAAGATAATGAAAGAAATGCTGAACACATCTAAAGAAGGCATAGTTAACAAATTAGAAGAACAATGCAAAGAAATGGAAACCCTGAATAAACAATATAAGAAACAAACAGAATGCATGAAGCAAATTCAAAGAGATATACAGGAAATCAAAAGTTCCATCAAAATTTGGCAAAACCACCTCAAAGAAAGTGAAAATAGAATTTCAGACCTTGAAGACAAGATTACAGCTAGTGAACAGGAAAGGAAGGATCTTTTAAAAATAACAAGGAATCAGGAAATAATAATTCAACAGTTGCAAGATGATACAAAGAAATGCAACATAAGATTGATAGGGATAAATGGATAAATGAAAAAGAACAGGACAACACAAATGATATCAATGCTATTTACAGAAATAATAGCTGAAAATTTCCCAAACATGAGACTGGAAACTGACATATGGATCAATGAAGTATATAGAACTCCAAATATCCATAATCAAAATAAAACTACACCCAGACATACAATAATCGCCATTCCAGAAATCCAACATAAGAACAGAATATTAAAAGTTGTTAGAGAGAAAAGACAGATCACTTATAAAGGAAAACTTATCAGAATCACAACAGACTTCTCAACACAAACAATGAAGTCAAGAGCATGGAGTGAAGTGTTTCAGATTCTAAAGGAAAATGACTTCCAACCCAGACTGATGTAGACTGCAAAACTGTCCTTCAAAATGGATGGAGAAATAAGATACTTCCATGACAAAGAACAGCTGAAGAATTTCATGATCACCAAGCCAACCCTGCAAAGAATACTGAGAGACATTCTAGATAGACATAGGAAAAAAAACCCATTAAGCAAGGTAGACAATTAAACAGTGGAAAGGTAATGCAACAGCAGAAAGATAACATGCCAAAAATAAACCAATATATAACATTTATAACCATTAATATAAATGGCCTCAATTCACCAATTAAAAGAAACAGACTGGGAGAATGGATCAAGAAACAACATCTAACCATATGCTGTCTATAAGAAACCCATCTAACACAAGGAAACTCAGACTGAAAGTCAAAGGATGGAAAACAATACTCCAAGCAACAGGAACTCCCCTCCCCCCAAAAAAGCAGGGGTAGCTATTCTTTTTGCAGACAATGTGAACTTCATACCAAGAATGATCCAAAGAGATAAAGAAAGTCACTACATACTAGTTAGGGGAAAACTTCAAGAGGAAGAGATAACAATCTTAAATATATATGCACCAAATTCCAGAGCACCCAGCTATACAAAGCAAGTATTAACAGAAATGAAAAACCAAATAAGCAATAACACAATTATAACAGGAGACCTTAACACTCCATTGACAGAAAGGGACAGATCAACCAGACAGATAATCAGCAAAGAACTAACAGAACCGAATCACACTTGTGAACAAATGGACTTTGTAGACATTTACAGAGTGTTCTACCCAACAACATGAGAATATACATTCTTCTCAGCAGTACATGGGACATTATGTAAAATAGACCATATAATAGCCCACAAAACATGGGGTTACTGGCTAGAACAAGTAAATGCAAAAGAATTGAAATTTTACCATGTATGTTATTGGATTATAGTGACATGAAACTAGAAATTAATGATAAAAGAAACTGCAAAACTCCCCAAAACACATGGAAATTGAGTAATACACTCCTAAGCAATCAGTGGGTCACAGAGGAAATTAAAAAGAAATTAATATCTATAAGCAAACAAAAATACAAATACAACATACCAGAATCTGTGGGATGCAATGAAAGCAGTTCTCAGGGAAAATTTATTGCAGTGAATTCCCACATCAAGAAAACAAAATGAACACAAATAAACAACCTGATGCTACACCTCAAACATCTAGAAAAAAAAAGCAAGCCAAGCCCAAAGTCAAAAAAAGGGAAGAAATTATAAGGAGCAGAACAGAAATCAATGCAATAAAGACTAAAAAAAATGATACAAAGAATGAATGAATCAAAGAGTTGGTTCTTTGAAAGAATAAATAAAATTGATAAGCCCCTAACCAACCTCATTAAAAAAAGAAAGAAAAACTCAAATTCAGGTAATAAGTAATGAAAAGGGTGAAATCACTACAGACCTGTGGAAATACAGAAGTTCATCAATACCTATTTCATAAACCTCTACTCTCATAGGTTCAATAACACAGAGGAAATGGACAGATTCCTAGAAACAGATGAACCACCAAAGCTGGATCAAGAAAATGTAAAAATGCTGAATAACCTAATTTTGATTAATGAAATTAAAAATATAATTAAATCCCTACCACCACCACCACCAACAACAAAAAAACCCAGGTCCAAATGGATTCACTATGGAATTCTATAAGAAATACAAAGAAGACTTAATGATGACACTTCTCAACATTTCATCTTCAATGAAATTGAAAGGGAAACAATTCTTCCTAACTCATTCCTAGAAGCGGACATTACTCTAATACCAAAACCTAAGAAAGATCCAACTGAAAAAGAGACCTACAGACCAGTCTCCCTAATGAACACAGATGCAAAAATTCTCAATAAAATATTGGCAAACAGGATGCAGCAAATCATCAAGAAGATTATACACCATGACCAAGTGGGATTCATCCCAGGCATGCAGGGATGATTCAACATCAATCAATCAATCAATCAATCAATCAATCAATCAATATAAACCACCATGTCAATAGAGACAAAAACCAGAATCACATAATCATTTCTGTAGGTGCAGAAAAAGTTTTGATAAGGGTCTGACACTCATTCATGATAAGGACCTTAAAAAGAATTGGAATAGATGATCTTTACTATAATATGATAAAGGCCATCTTTGACACAGCAACAGCCAGCATCATATGAAATGGAAAAAAAACTGAAAGCCTTTACCATAAAATCAGGGACAAGACAAGGATGTCCATTATCACTGGTCCTGTTCAATATAGTACTAGAAATACTAGCCAGAGCAATTACCCAAGAGAGAGAAATAAAAGGAGTAAGGATAGGAAAAGAGGAAGTTAAATTATCATTATTTACAGATGACATGATACTCTACATAGAAGACTCCCAAAACTCCATTGAAAGACTCCTAGATTTATTAAATATATTTAGTAATATAGCTGGATACAAAGTCAATACTCAAAAATCAATAGCATTCCTATACACTAACAACAAAATCACTGAGAGAGAAATAAGAGAAGCCACACCTGTCACACTAGCATCCAAAAAAAAAAAAAATGAAATACTTAGGAATCAATCTAATGAAAGAAGTAAAAGATCTATTCAAGGAAAATTATAATATCCTGGAAAAAGAAATCAAAGAGAACCTCAGAAAATGGAATAGACATCCTTTGTTCATGGATAGGAAGAATAAATGTTGTGAAAATGGCCATTCTCCCAAAATTGTTATACAGATTCAATGCAACCCCGATGAAAACGCCACTAACATAACTCATAGATCTAGACAAATCATTCCTAAAATTCATCTGGAACCAGAAGAGACCTAGAATAGCAAAGGCAATTCTAAGCAGCAAAGGCAAGGCAGGAGGCATCACAATCCCTGACTTGAAGTTATAATAAAAAGCTACTGTAATAAAATCAACATGGTACTGGAATAAAAACAGACCTGAAGATCAATGGAATAGATTAGAAGATACAACTACAACTACAAACACACTCAACCAACTCATCTTTGATAAAGGTGCCAAACATGTTCTCTGGAAGAATGATAGTCTCTTTAATAAATGGTGCTGGGAAAATTGACTCTCCATATGCCAAAAACTAAAACTATACCTATGCCTATCACCATATACTAAACTAAAGTCTAAGTGGGTCAAAGATCTAAATATTAAAACAGAAACACTAAATCTGTTGAAAGACAAAGTAGGTAAAAATCTTGAAGACATAGGGGTAGGTAGAGAAATCATGAACAAGAATCAAACTGCTGACAAAATACTTCCCAGAATCAATAACTGGGATCACATCTTATTAAAGAGTTTCTGCATGTTGAAAGAAATCTCCATCATAGTGAAAAGAAAACCCACAAATTGGGAAAAAGTCTTAGCGAACCGTCCCTCAGACAAAGGACTTCTTTCTAGAACATATAAAGAATTAAAAAAAATCAGACCCCCGAAATTCAAAGACCCAGTCCAAAAATGGGCATCCGAGATGAATACACAGCTCTCAGATAAAGAACTACAAATAGCAAATAAATACATGAAAAAATGTTCATCATCATTACTCATTAGAGAAATGCAAATTAAAACCACACTGAGATTTCATCTCACTTCCAAAAGGATGGCCAGGATAAAGAAAACTACCAACAACAAATGCTGGAGAGGCTGCAGGGAAAAAGGAATTCGTCTGCACTGTTGGTGGGAGTGTAGACTGGTGCAACCACTGTGGAGGTCTGTCTGGAGATTCCTCAAAAATCTGGGGTTGGAGATCCCATTTGCCCCAGCTATTCCACTTCTGGACATATTCCCAGAAGAACTGAAAACATCATACCACAGTGATATATGTGCACCCATGTTTATAGCAGCACAATTTGTAATAGCCAGATCTTGGAAACAACCTAAGTGCCCATCAACTGAGGAAAGGATAAGAGTTGTGGTATTTTTATACAATGGAGTACTACTCAGCTATAAAGAATGATCACACTGATATATTTATAAATAAGTGGATGCAATTTGAATCCATACTCATAAGTGAAATAAATCAAACTTACATGTATAAATACTGTATCATATCCCTAGTGTAAGAAATGGTAAGAGTACATAAGATTTTATGATAATCATGATTCCCCATTACATTTCTTTAAAGTCTTATAATGTTTTCATTCATTGATTGGAATGGTTTTATTTTGTTTTGTTTGAAGAAAACAAGACATTATGGCAGCCATTGCTGATTTAATATCATCTTGCTTTGAAGTCCTCCATGCTTTGTTCTTCTATTTCCATTGGTTCTATCATGTTGTGGCTTATTGGATTTTAATATGTGTGATAGTATAAACAGATTTTTTATGGAAAATGAGATAGTATAGTAGCCATTGTTCATTTTCTGTTATTTGGTTTTGCATATCTTGTAATACTGTCATTCTCTTGAATGTTTGATATTATTGTGAGTGAAGGTATGCTCAACTATTTCAAAGAAAAGGGACATTATGGTAGCTACTGTTAATATCTGGTTGTCTTGTTGTGAAGTGCTATGTTGCCTGCATTGTTTTGTTCTGATTAGCTTTGTTCTGTCCTCTTTTGTCTTATTCTCTTTAAAATAAAATTTAAAAAATTTTAAAAAAGGAATCCTTATAATGAAAAGTTAGTTTTTCTGGGGATATAGCTTAGCGGCCCAGTGCCTGGCTGGCAATTGTGAAGTCATAAGTTTGATCCCTGGCACAAAAGAGAGAAAGAAAGAAAGAAAGGAAGAAAGAAAGAAAGAAAGAAAGAGAGAAAGAAAGAAAAGTAAAACTGACATCACTACACTCTTAATTCTCTCACTCTTGTGTCCACAGTGGTTTGTCTCTATCCAGCGTCTTGTCCAAGGAGCAGAGGGAGCTGCCTGGAATGTATGGAGTAGAGCCCTGTGGATCCGTAACCTGTACCTCCCCATGCACACTCCCTTGGCCAGGCTGGTGAGCACCGGGGACAGTGAGCTGGCAGCATGGAGTGACAATGAGGGCAGTCCTTGGATCTTCAGTGAAAATGCTTTGCTTCCATGCAAGTGGCCCAGGAGCCAGCAGCCTCAGGATGTGTATGTCCCTGGTTCCAGCACGGTGTGACCTGCTGCTTTGTGTCTGCACTTGGCTGCGGTTCCACTGCTTACCTGGGGATCTCACCTATGCATTGCTGTGGAGCAGCCCTGTTTCCTTAGATCCTTTCTTCACCTGCCTCTCTGCTTTTGAAAAGAGCCCGGGAACCAGAAAGGTAGGGAGATCAAGCCAACCTCAACTTAGGGTCTGGGTTTGGATCAACTCTCTTCATGCCAGGATGCAGCCTTGGCCACAGCGCCTTGACATGCATGAAGCCCCAGGAGCATCTTATATGCAAGAGCATGAGAAAGACTGGAGAGTTGGCTGGGAACAGGTGAGGGTGACTTCAGGATGCTACAGGCTGGAAAACAGGGGTGGGAAGGAGCCACCCATGACGATGAGGAGAACTCTGTGCCCTAGGGCCAGAGCTTCATAGGGAAGGGCAATCTGTGGTTTCTGAGTGGAGGTGGCAGACATGGTGGGGTTATGCTGGGCAGGGGGGTGGTGAGAGGACAAGATAGGGACAAGAGGTACAGGGAAGGACAAGGAGGTACAGGGAAGGAGGGGCAATGTATGTGACAGTCCCTGGGCTGTGAGGGGCTTTCAGTGACAGTCCCCACATAAGCAGGTATATGTGTCATGTGACAGTCCTTCTGCTCTGAAATTGTGTATATCAGTGACAGTCCCCATGCAGACATGCATGTGTGTCCACTAATAGTCCCTGTGCTGTAATGGTGTGTGTCATTGTTGATCCCTGTGTGGACAGGTGTGTGTGTGTCATGTGACAATGCCTTGCTGTGATGGTGTGCGTGCCATTGAAAGTCCCCATGTGGACCCCTGTGTCCTCTGGGTTTTCTGATACCAGCTTGGCTTGCTCAGGTCCTGTCCACTCTCTCCTGGACCCTCTGTGTCTGTCAGGAGCTGGGGACATGGGAAGATGGCAGAGATTGGATGTGGATCAGGGTCTACTTGGCTGGAGACTGAGTGGCCCTGGGGACCTGGATGGGTATATCTAAGTGCCAGATTCAGAGCCCAGCTTCCTGTGCCCAGGGCTCATGATTATTCTGCAGGCAGAGCTCAGGATGGGGTTGTGAGGGACAGGGTAAGACCATTTCTATGTGGCTGAATCGTGATGGGGTGGGATGTGTGAGGAGGGGCATCATTTGTTTCAGACATACAGGTATCTAGCTGGGCTCCTTGCCTTGCCTAGTGACCCTAGTCAGAGTGAAGTGACACATAGAGGGTCTCTGTGAGCCTAGGATGTCTGTCTCTAGGTCCTCATGCTGCTTCCAGGAGCCTTGGCCCTGTCCTCCTGAGCTTGCCTTCTGTGCTCTGTTTCCACTTTTGTGGCATCTGTGCTGGGTAGAGGACTCAGCTCTGGGTTGCATCCCCAACTCTATAGTGGCAGGCCTTTCCTCCGGTACAACCAGAGTGACTTGCTTCTCTGTGAGTCCATGTGTGGGTTCAGTGGACTTCAAGGAATCATGGTCAGATGGTTGTGTTCTTCCCTAGCACTGTCCTGCACTCATTCTACATTCTGGGCCCACCTGGAGGTCACCTATGGATGTCATGCCATACATATTACATGTGGATGTTACACCATAGACATTACATGGAAGTCACATCCTAGATGTCGCACTACACAAGTCACATCATGGGCCTCACATGATAGCCACGACACATGAATATTACATGATAAAATTCACACCATAGATATTGCATATAGATGTTACATGTGGAAGTCCTTTTGGGAATGTCATACTGCAAATGTCACACCATGCATGTCACATCATGGTTATTACACCATGGACATCATGCATGACTATCAGACCATTGCACTGTGGAGGTCACATCTTGAGCATCACACCATGTCACACACGGTGTGTCATCATGGATCTCACATCTATCACACGGTAGATGTTATATCAGGGACATGGCAGATAGATGCCCACATGCAAATCTCATCATGGACATCATACCACAGATGTCATACCATGATTATTATGCCAGGAACATCATGCATAAACACAACATCGGAAGTCACACCATGGATGTCACAACATGGACTTGCATATAGGAGTTATACTGTTTGAATCACACATAGTTGTCTCATCACAGATAGCACATCATAGTTGTCACATTCCAGATATCACCCAGAGATGTGTAGAAATCACATCATGGATGTCATACCACAGATGTCATATCATGGATGTTATGACACAGTTATCATGCTATAATCATCATACATAAACGTTACCTTATGGAAAGCCACACCGTAAGTGTCACACCAAAGATATCTCACATAAATGTTACACATGGAAGTCATCTCATGGATATCTTACCACACATGTCCCACCATGGTTATCATACCATGGGCCTTGTCCACGAACATTAAACTTTAGAAGTCACACTATGGGCATCACACCATGGATACCATACCATGGACAATGGAATTCACACATAGATGACTCATCTTGGATATAACCTCACAAATGTCACACAGGTGTCACATTACAGACATCACACACAGAAGTTACATTGTTGATGTCACATCACAGAAGTCATATCACAGGCTTTGGTTCATGGATATGACACATGAACATCATGCTATAGAAAGATACATCATGATCCTTGCGCCATAAGCACCACAAGGAGAAGTTACACAAAGAAACCTGAGTGAGGACCTCAGTGTGCTCAGGGACAGAGCCTGTGAGGTCCAGCTGTGCCCTTGGTGGGTCCTGGAGCTGCAAGGACAGGAGGACACTCCCTTGTAAAGGTGCTATATCTGTGTTTATGGAGCCATTGAGTGGTCAGGAGGAGAGTAGGATGCTAATGGACATGGAAGGAGATGGTGGGGACTGTGGGTGCTGCAAAGAAGCAGGAGGTGGGAAAAGGCTGTGCTGGCCTCCGTGTCCACTGGGGAGGCCATGAAGTCAGTCTTATTTAGCACAATCCTGCAGGTCCTTTGGGTGCTTAGTAGGCTTCTGGTTAGAGGGTTAATGTGAAGGCAGGGAGGGTGTGGACTGACCCCAAGCACATCCTGGACACCCAGACAGTGCTGCCTGCTCCAGACAGACACCCACTTTCCCTTTGTCTACATCTGCTAAAAAGGTCTCAGCCATGAATCCATCCTTATTCCCTCCCAGTAGTCCCAGTCTTCTCCACCCCAGGACTCCAGAGTCCCCTCCTGACATCTAGAGAGGATGAGGCCTCTCTCCCTTGCACCTGTGTCCTCAGTCTCCAGGGAGGACAGACTCCCTGTATGCACCTCAACCAGTCCAGATCTGTCCAGAACTTGAGCATCTGTTCTCCTCTCCTGTAAATGTCTCACTGCCTATTCACCTCCTGCCTGCGATCACCTCCTGTGGGGCCTTCCCTGATTCAGGTGCTACTGGCACGAAATTTGGAACTGGGAGGTGGGGTTAACTTGGTGAGAATTCCTGTGCTGTTGGGATGGGTGAGTGAGTCGTAAACCCTGAAGTGGAACTTAGGGGATCAATGTGTCCCCTAAAAATTTTTATGTGGAAGTCCCAGCCCCAGACCTCAGAATGTATTGCATTTGGAGACAAGTTCTTTAATGGGCAGGATGGATCTAATTTCATCTATGTCTTCATAACAGAGGAGATTAGGACACAGAAAACAGAAAAGAGCTGCAGCATTCACAAGTTGAAAAGCCTCAGGATAAACTATTCTGCCCACACTTGATACAGTACCTCCAGCCTTCAGTGCTGCAAGAGAATAAATGTGTGTTACCCAAGCAGTCTCTTGCGTCCTGTATCATGGAAGCCCAGGCCGGAAAGGCAAAATGCATACTTCCTCTTTGACATGGTCAGTGCAGGAAGCTCTGGCTGGCTAGCCTGAGACAGGCCTGCCCTCCACATCCCCCAAAGTGCCTTGGGCAGGCTGGGAAATGCCCAGCCTGGAATGTTGGAATGCCCAGGAGGAAAACCTAAGGCAGGGAGGTTGAATGCCCAGGGAGGGTGGAAGAGAAGATTGAGATGCTTAGTATGGCTACTGGTGTTGTTCATTTGTTCCTAGACCTGGGCACAGGAGACCACAGATAGGTACACAGTGTTTCAAGGATGTTTTATTGCCATTAAAGACAGAAATTAGAGGACATCATAGGGTTCAGAACACTACAAGCAGAACAAAGCTGCAAAGCTGAACTGAGCTGTCCCTTGGGCTTTCCTGTAGCATGGGGCGGTTGGTGTCTTCTCTTCTTTCCTGCTTGTGTCTTTCTTCCTGACTGGAGGGTGTGGCTGCATATTTTCCCCATGTTGGATAGGGCTGTGACCTTGGACCCTCTGTAGGGAGTCATGGGTCACTGGGCTCTCTCTGTGGGTATCCTGTCCACCTGGGGGTTCCTGCTTCGGTTCTGTGAAGTCTACACTGATCCTGCAGGGCAGTCCTGGCTGAGCCCTGATGCGCTCAGCAGCCTTCAAGCTGTGCCTTTGTTGGGACAGTGTTCCTGGATCTTCTCTGTTCCTGAGACCCAAAAGGTCACATCTGGACTGCCTGGGACTTACCCACCTGACCCTGCTGGAGGCATGAATGTTGACAGCCATCCCCTTCTGCCCTGCTGGGGTTCTGCAGCCATAACGTGGCTTGATTCTCCCTTGAGCATCTCCCATTAGTGTCTCTGGGCTCCCAGTGGAGGTGGTAGTATCCTGGGGCCAGCTCTTTATCACCAGTGCAGAGAGGCCTGGAGTGGTCAGGCTCTATATGTTGGCTATAGCAGTGTGAAATGCAGCCCACAAGGAGGGATAGTACACAAGGTCTGCATTGGAGGACATGTGAGGGAAATGCAACCATTACTGAAGCCTGGGACCACAGAGGTTCCCAGCACAGACTCGCTAGGCACGGGCTGGTAAAGTCCATTGGAGAGACTGTCAGCAGCCCTTTCTGATTCCCTGCTGGGAGTCCATGATTGAGTTTGCTGGACTCAGTGCTGCAGTCTCCCAGGAAGGTCTCAGCCACACCCTTCTCAGAAATGCCTGTGCTGGAGAGGCTGGTGTGGACGGGGTTGGCTCCAAGGTTGGTCATACTCAGATGGACATGGACAATGCTGGCCTGTGCCTCCTCTTGGGTGACTGTCCTGCTCACGAGGCAGGGATGTCCTGCTGAGAGAATCTGTACGTCTTGTCTCGTCCAGGTTCATGGCGATTGCTATGGAGAGGCTGAGGCCAGGTGCCCCTGCTATCCACGAGTCCTCCAGGGCAGGGAGGGTGGGAGCGCAGAGTCACTGATCCACAGGGTCAGAGGCAGCGAGGTCAGAGGATTGTGTGACCTGGGGGTCAGCTGCTGCAAGTAATGGACAAGGTCCTGCAAGGGCCTGGGAAGCCTGGGGACCATGAAGGGTGGGCCCTAAGCCCCCTGCCCAATCATGTTCCTGTAGTCAGGGGCGATGGTCTGCTTCATCTCCAACACTGAGGAAAAGATCCACTTCACCTGTGGGAACAGCATTTGAGCAGTTATAGCACCATGGGATGCTGCCAGAGGCAGGGTGACCAGGGGACAGCATGGAGACAGCAAGGAGACAGGGTTAGGCCAGTGGGGACAGGGCAGACTGGGGCAGAGACAAGGTAATGACAGGTGTGAGGATAATTGTTGGACAGAGTTGGGGACAGTGCAGGGACAGCATGGGAGCAAACTTGCCAGCACAGGGAAAACAGCATGGAAATTTGTGGGGATAGTAAGAAAAAATGTCATGGGTCATCATGAAGACAGTCTGAAAGCATGAAGGGGACATGACTGGTAAAGCCAACATCCTAGGGACAGTGAGGGGGCATCATGAATAAACCCCATGTGACATCATGAGGATACTGTGGAGGAAACATGTAAAGAACAGTATGCGATGTCATGGAGGTAGTGTGGGAAGAGCATAAGGAAAAGTGTGTGGGACATCATGGAGACAGCTTGGGGATGGCATAGAGAAAAGAGCTTGAAATCTTGTAGGGACATCGTGGGGACAGCATAGGTTAGTGTGGGCCATTGTACAGACTCTTAGGGGACAGTGTGCAGGCGCTTTGAGTATTGTGTGGGCCATCATGGGGACAGCATGGGCAGCATAGGCATCGGGGCAGTGTGCCAACCTTGAAGAAGGTGACTGTGGCGCTGTAGCACACGCTGAGCAGGAAGAGGGTGATGAAGATGGTGATGGTTGTCCACAGCCCATCCAGCTCCCCGTCCTGGGCCTCGGCGCAGCTCTCGTCCAGGTGCAGCTCTGGACAGGAGGAGGTGGTCAGTGTGTGTCCCCAGCCAGGCCCAGTGCACTTCCTGTGCAGTGGCATAGGGTTGCTAAGAGGCCAGGGAGGAAGGGACAGCTTTGCCTTTCTGGACAAGTTCTCCCTGGCTACCCTCCTTAGACAGCAGCCTTGGGTCCTCCAAGTGTTTTCTGGGCCCAGGTGTGCCCAGACATTGCAGGTGAAATGACACAAATCCTGAACTGCATGGACCCCTCCCTGTGTGCTCTTCCCTCACCATGAGAGTGGATGGGCAGTGTCAGAGTCTGGGACACCATAGGCTATGGCTCTACTGTCTGCCTGACCCTCTGCCTGCTGTCTGGTGAATAAGACTGGCATTGGAGAGATGGGAGGACAAAGCTGATGGTGACAGGTTTATCTCCTTGTAGGCTGGGATAAGGCCTGAGTGTGTAGGGTCAGTCGGGTATGGGAGACTTGTATGTTGGGGAGGCATCAAGAGATTTGGTCAGTGTGTGCATGTGAGATGTGAACATGGGGGTGGGTGGGTGCTGGAGGCTGCCTGTGGGCCCAGGGTGTTAGGTGTATGCACAGATGTCCATAAGTGTGCTGTCAGCGTGGGCTGGGTCTGCTCAGCAGCCTTGTACTAATGGTTTCCAGGTTATGGTCCTCCCACAAGGTTCAGGGGTCACATACGTGTCTGCACTGTCCTTTGGGTTGGCCAAGACAGTGCATCAGTTACTTGGGAGCATAGGTGTGACTGTCCTGAGGGATGTGCAGTATCCCTAGGGGTGTGCAGTGTCACCATGGGTGGGCAGTATCTCCAGGATGGCTAGATTCCCCATGATTGGTCAGAATCCAATGTCTTCAGGGGTAGCCAGCCCTGTGCAGGTGAGGGGGTTATGGAGGTCCTGTGCCATAGTCATGGTCTGCTATCTCTGCAGTGGACAGAGACCCTAGGACCAGGACTTGAAGGACAAGGACAGGTTGTTAGAGAGGTGAGTCTGAGTGTCCCTTCCCTTGGGTGTCTATAGGCTCAGCTGGAGATGGGAGAAGGACAGCTAGGTCATCACACATGCTGCGGTCCTCTCATGCAGACCGCTGTCTGTCCCTAATGATTAGAGTGCAGGATTGGCCCCTGCATGACCCAGAGCCCAGAGCCCTGTGGCACAGGTCCTCTGCCTCAGAAAGAACCAGGACAGTGTGGCAGGGTCCCAGGCGGTGCTGGGTGCTTTATTTACATGGGTGTTGGGAACAGGGTACTGTGGGACTCAAGAGCCCATGGGTTAGTGAGGGCTTGCTGGGCATAGCACTCATTTACCCGGAGACCGGGAGATGGTCTTCTGTGTGACGTGATTTTGCAGGGCCTCGTGCATCACAGAGCAGGTGTAGGTGCTTCCGTTGTCCCAGTCATGCTTATCCACGCTGAGCTTGCTGTAGAGGAAGAAGGATTCATCCCTGTCCAAAACTGGCTGTGTGGTCTTGTAGTCTGAAGGCCCCCTGCTGTCCCACTCCACGTGGATGTCGGAAGGGTAGAAGCCAGTGATCAGGCAGGTCAAACTGATTTTGTTCTTGGACATTTCCTCTAGGGGTGGGGGCAGGACGTACACCTGTGGGCTCCTGGGTTGCCCTGTGGGGACAGAGGTTAGCACATGTTCAATGCCAGGATGGAGGGCTGGCCAAGGAGGGCCTCTCCGTTTCACCCCCACACTGTTCCCCAACCTCCCAACTGCCTGCACTGCACTCCCACCTTTGGCTTTGGAAATGGTCCTCTTGATGGGGGTTGGTAGGGTTTTGCTGTTGACCTTGCAAATATACTCGTTGCCTGCCAGCCAGTCCTGGTGCTGGATGGGGAGGGCGCTGACCACGCGGAATGTGCCATTTAACTGCTCCTCTTGGACTTCTGCCTCAGCCGTGTGTATCTCCTCATCATTCATGTACCAGGTAAACTCAACCTCGAGGTCTTCCTGGCTCACATCTACCACAACACATGTGACCTTGGGGGCCAGGGAGATCATGAGTGTGTCCTTGGGCTTTGGGGGAAAGATGAAGACAGATGGTCCTCCTAGGAGCTCAGGAGCTGGTATGAGAGACAGGGGAGACAGGTCAGCCATGGGGCTCACCATCTGACGTGACCTTCTCCACATGTTTATACATCTTCTGGACTAGAGGAGAAGGATTGGTGACTCACCTGGGCACCTGGGACAGGGTGGGCAACTGCCATCCGAGAGTGCTGCAGAGAGAAGGCTGAGGTTATTTGGATTGGATGAGAAAAGGTGTTACACCAAGGAAGGGAGGGTTGGGCCAGTGGTGAGAGCTCAGTCAGGCCCAGGCTGCCCTGGGATAAGGACCTGAGAAGGTCAGAGGCTAGTGGCCATCAGTCTGTCTCCCACTGACAAGTGGTCCAGCCTGTACCCACCCTGAGCCTCGTGCAAACACCCAGAGACCATCTCTCAGCACAGGGAAGGCAGAGGAGGCCTCCATTGAGGAACCAGACAGAGGGTTCCGGATAAATGTGGTAGATACACCCAGGAATGCTGACCCCACACTTGTCTCCAAGAGTCCCATACCTCCTTGGAAACTGTCCTCACCAACAATCTTGTCCACCTTGGTGCTGCTGGCCGGGTGGGCTACATTGCAGGTGGCCTTCTTCTGACTGGAGGGCACAGTTACCATGCTGGTCAGTGAGTACAGGCCTGACTGAAGGACGGCCGGGAAGGTGTGCATTCCGCTGGTCAGGGTCCCTGAGTTCCATTTCACAGTCACCGGCTCAGGGAAGTAGCCCTTGACCAGGCATCCCAGGGTCAACGTGGAACCAGATGTGTCCACACAGTTAGAAGCCAGAGGGAAGACAGAAGGGGGAGTTGTTCTGGCTGCAAGGAAAAAGGTATCAGGTGATTTGGTATTGGACACAGCTGACCCTGGATCATAGAGGAGCCTCTGTCCTTATGTTTCCATAGTCTAGGTGCTTGGCAAGGTTTAGGCAGGGTCCTGGGTATGTGCCAGAACTGGTGCCCACCTGCCCTGTTCTGCCTGCCCACCTTAGCCACCTGTCCATGCAAACTCTAGGTCAGGTCAGCCCACTGGCTCCACAACCCCACAGCTGACCTGGACCATGGAGGACCCTCTGTCCTTGATTCTTCAGAGTCTGGGTGTTCTTCAAGATCCAGGCAGAGGTGTGCATCTAAGCTTTCAGCCACACCTGCCCACCACTGGTCCAGGCCCCATGTGCCTGGCTCTGCCTGCCCTTAGGCAGCCCTTCCCATGAGCTCCAGGCAAGTCCAGGCCATTGATTTGCTAACCCCAGCCCATCCCCAATGTGCTTCCAGCTTGCTGTAGCCCCAGTTTTCCAGCAGGGCCTTTATGCCTCTCTGCAGTCTCCTGTCCCTGCTCCTGGGCAGCTGTCTTTATCAGCCTGGTCAGCACTCTATGAACCCCTACAGCTGGGGAAGTTCTGGGCCTGCAGTCCCTTTCTTGGCTCTGATACCTGTTTCCCCTGGGGTCCTGCTGAGACCCCAAGGTCCCCACCTGTATATAACCTCTTGTGTGTGCCTGCCTGACATCTGTCCCCATTGTTGGATCCTATGATCTCAGCACAGCCACAACCTTGTCACTGAGCTTGGCCCTGCCTCAGTGAGAGTCACCTCCTCTGTATGGGAGCCTTGAGTACCCTCTACCTGAGCTCTGCCCCCAGACCCTGGTCTAAGGGCCTTGGCCCAGGCTTTTCCTTACAGATCTGTGTCCTCTGGAGTCCTCTCTGAGATAAGACCTCATATTCTTGCTCTGAGGGAAACCCCAGAAAGTATCTCTGCAGTCTCTCACTTCTCAACCCTGCCAGCCAGGATCCGAGACCTGGATTCTGGGCCACACACAAGCAGAACCCTGTCTCCCACCTGTCCAGCCCTGGACACCAGGCCAGGCCACCTTCTCCCTCCTGTGCTGCCCTGGGCTTTCTCCAGGACAGGCCCTGCTGAGCTCAGCTCAAGGGCGCAGTATCTCCTCTCACCTGCACTCATGCCCTCGCCACGGATCCTGTATGCTGCTGGTACCTGGGGCACTTGGGAGGTCTCTGTGCCTTCTGCTGCTGCCAGCAGCCCTAGGCCCTGTGGCTGGACTGTACCTCAACACCTGAAGATGCTGAGGCCTCCATGCTCTCACTGGCTATCCTCAGCCCAGGACCCTGCTGGCCTCCCTTCCCCCACCTGCAACCCATCCAATTGTCCAGCAGATGCTTCTGTGGCCCTCAGTGGTCCTGCATCCTCCCCTCTGTGGGACTGATTGCCCTGTTCCTCTTTGTGCTGCTTCAACAGGTTTCCCCTGCCCCGGTCCTCACAAGCCTCCAGGAACAAAGCCAGACTGACCCCAGAACTGCTGTTCATCAGATGTGCTTGGGGTACCAACCCCAGATAACTTTCCTGCCCAATGTCTCTCTCTACTCTGGCCTGACCCTCTCAGGGCCCAGGACTGCAGCTCTCTGCAGCAAGGCCTGCCTTGCAGTACCTGTGTTCCTTTCCCCTAGCATCCCCTGCTGGCCCCAGGCCTCACTCTCCTCCACATACAGGTGGACTGTGAGGTTGGAGGGAACAGAGCAGATGCTCAGATGGAGAGGGTGGAGCAGTGAAAGGAGAGCTGGCTCAGGTGGGGGGGAGGAAGCGCAGGTCCCCTGAGGCCCTGGGGGCTGCCTGGCCTTGCACTTGCTGATGTACCTCAACCTGAGGAGTCCTGACCCACTCCTGTTCTCCCCTCCTGCCAGGGCCAGGACTCCACTGGCTTTGCACCTGCACTGAGAGTCTCCTGCTGGGCCTGCCTGCTCCATTTCTCTATTGGCCTCCCATAGGATGAGTCCTGGGGCCGCCCTGGCTCTTCCATCACCAATCTGCCCCTGCTCACCATCAGCTTCTCTGCTCTGTTCTGTTCAGCTCCTGGGGTTTTCTCTGGCTCCTCCTGCAGCCACCTGCCTCTGCACTGGCAGTTGCTCTGCCCTTGTGCCATGAGCTCCTAGCTCTGCCCTGGGATATCCAGCACCATAGGCTTGTGTTCACCTATTGGTGCTCTGCTCTCCTTCCCCTGGGCTTCTGGGGTTTCCCTGGCTCCTCTAGCACCACTGTTGCCCTGCTCTCCTGTACCTATTATGCCAAGGTTCCTGTCCTCTCCAACACCCACCTGACCCTACTGTCATGTGGCTGCTTGTCCTTTGCCACCTGAGTTCTTGTGGCTACCCTGGTGGTTCTAGCCCTCACCTTCCCCTGCTCACTTTGTTCTGCTTTGTCTCGCTTCCCTAAGTTTCTGACATTTTCCTCTCGCTCCTGACACCTAGCTGTCCTACTCACAGGCATTTGCTCTGCTCTGCTCTCCTGTCTCCTGGGGCTCTCCCAGCTCACCCAACACCTACCTGGCCCTGCTGTCCTTCAATTGCTTATTCCTGGCCTTCTGAGTTCTTGTGACTGACCTGGTTCTTTTACCACCAACATTCCCCTTTCAGTTATAGCTGTTCTTCCCTGATTTCTGCTGCCCTGACTTTCTGGAGCTATCCCCTCCCCTCCAGCACCTAGCTTTCCTGCTCACAGGCATTTGCTCAGTCCTGCTCCCCTGGAGTCCTGGGACTCCTTGGCTCCTCCAAATTGTCCCAACTCACCTCAGCTCCTCTTCCCTGGTAGTCGAAGCTTTTCTGGTCTCTCCTGCCCCCTCTAGTACTCAACTGCCCCTATGCATAAGCAGTTGCTCTCCCCTGATCTCCTGATCTCCTGGGGCTGCCCCAGCACATCCAGCACCAACGTGTTCATGCTCCCCTACGGCTGCTCTGCTCTGTTCCCCTGAGCTCCTGGGGCTGATGCATGTCCTCCAGCACCCACCTGTGTCTGCTCACCTGTAGCTGCTCTGCCTTGCTCCTTTGTCTCCTGGGGTACCCTGGCTACTCTAGCACTCACCTGCCCTTCTTCTGTAACTGCTCTGCCCTGGTCCCTTGAGCTTCTGGGGCTTAGCTGACTCCTCCAGCTCCTACCTGCCTCACATCACCTGCAGCAGCTCTGCCTGGGTCCCTGAGCTCCTGAGGCTATTGTGTGACCTCTAGAACCCACATTCATCTGCTCACCTGTAGCTGCTCTGTCTTACTCCCTGGATCCTTGGACTACCCTGGCTCCTCTAGCACCCATGTCCCCCTGCTCTCCCGCAGCTGCTCTGCCCAGGTTCCTGAGCTCCCAGGGCTGTCATGACTACTCCAGAACTGACATGCCCCAGCTCACCTTCAGTTGCTCTGCTGTGGGCTCCTGATATTCTGCTACTATTCTTGTTCCTCCAGCACCCACCTGACCCTGCTTACCTGCAGCTGCTCTGCCATAGCCACCTGGGCTCCTTTGGCTACCCTGGCTCTTCTAGTACCCATTTTCTCTTGCTCACCTGTAGCTGTTCTGCCCTGGTTTCTGCCCCTCTGAGTTCCTGGGGCTAGCCCCTCCCCTCCAGTGCCAGCTTCCCTGCTCATAGCTATTTCTCTGCCTGCTCCCCTGGGCTGCTGGGCTGCCCTGGCTCCTCCAGCTTGCCCTAACTCAACTTCAGCTGCTCTTTCCAGCTTCCTGAACTTCTGAGGGCTTTCCTGGCCCCATCAGCATCCACCTGCTCCTGCTTGCCTGCAGCTGCTGTTTTGGCCCCTTGAGGCCCTGGGCCTTAGCTGTTCTCTCAGACCGTACCTGCCTCACATAACCTGCAGCTTCTCTGCCCGGGTCCCTGAGTCCCGGGGCTATGCTGTCTCCTCCAGCACTTACCTGCCCCAATTCACCTTCAGGTCCTCTTCCCTGGTCCTCTTCACTCCTGGAATCTCCACTGCCCCACTGCGGTACCCAACTTCCCCTGTGCATAATAAGCAGCAGTTGCACTCTCCTGGTCTCCTGAGCTCCAGGGGCTGCCACGGCACATCCAGCACCAACGTGTTCATGTTCACCTACTGCTGCTCTTCTTTCCTCCCCAAGATTCTGGGCCTGCCCTAGCACCTCCAGCACCCACCTGTTCCTGCTCACTTGTTGCTGCCTGCCTTGGCCCCCTTGAATTCCTGGACCCCATCTAGCATCACCTCTCCCTGATTAACCACAGCTGTTCTACCTTGGTCTTCTGAGCTCCCAGGGATATCATGACTATTCCAGCACTGACCTGCCCTAGCTCACCTTCATTTGGTCTGCCCTGGGCTCCTGATATACTGCCCCATCTTGATTACTCTGGCACACACACAACCCTGTTGTCCTACAGTTGCTCTGCCCTGGTCATCTGAGTTCCTGTGGCTGCCCCAGATCTTCTACCTCACACTTTTCTGTGTTCACCTATAGCTATTCTGTCCTGATCCCTGCTTCCCTGAGTTCCTAGGGCTATTCTTTCCCCTCTATCAGCTAGTTACTCTGCTCTAAGGCATTTAGTCTGCCTTGTTCTCCTGGTCACTTGGGGTTGCCCTCGCTCCTGTAGTACCAACCCACCTCATCTCACCTTTAGCTGCTCTCTCCTGGTCCCTGAGCTACTGGAGCTGTTCTGGTCCCTCCAGTAACCACGTGCTCTGCTTACCTATAGCTGATCTATGCTGATCATTTTATATCTTGCTCAGCAACAGTTGCTCTACCCTGTCCCTCTTCCCTGAGTTCCAGGGGCTCTCATCTCCCCTCCACTGCCTAGCCACACTGCTCACTGACATTCGCTCTGCCTTGTTCCCCTGGGTTCTTGCGGCTGCCCTGGTACCAACAGCATCCACCTTCCCTCTTCTCCTGCAGCTGCTCTGCCCAGGTCCCTGAGCTCCTGGCACTACCCTGGCTCCTTCAGCACCTTCCTTTCCTTTGTTGATCTTGTCATTACTGCTCCCCTGGCTCCCCTGCTCCCCTGATCCTGGGCTTGCTCTAGACTGTGCAGCCCCCAAATGCCTCAACTCACTTGCTGCTGTTCTGTCCTGGTCTTTCAAGCTCTTGTGGTGTTTCAGGCTTCCTTCCTACTCTCAGCCAGCTTTGTCTCATTCTTGGCCTCATCTGTCTTTGCATTAGGCTTGCTTCTTAGTCCCTGGCACCTACTACCCTCTGCTCTGAGTGTTTTATCCTTTCCTCCTCCTGCTATAGATTCCTGGCCCATTGTAAAAGCTCATTTTGCTCTCTCTTGTTTTGTTTCCTCCATTGTCCCCAGTTGTCTGCTTCTGCTGCATCTAGGAAAAGCCTTGTAAATACCTATTGTGTCCTCCTGCCCCCTTGTCACATTTTCCGGGGGACTCTATCAGCCCTTGGCGTGTCTCACTCAGGTGGCCTGGCCATGCCTCTGCCTTTGGTCCTAGTCACTGTCAGGTGAGCTCCAGAGTTGAAGGCAGCACTTGCGGCAGGGCCTGGGCCTTCTCTGTGGAGGTCTCTCTGCCTTCCTCCTTCTATGGTCTCGGCTGTGCAAGGTGAAGTGTTTGCCTTCCCCAAGCCTCCGTCCTTTCCCAGCTCACTCACCGTGTTGTGCCTGTGGTGGTTCCCCAGGCTCTTGCTCCAGCCCTCTATTGTCAGATCTCAGCTCTGACCTATCTTCCTAGGATTCACACAGATCTGCTCTCCAGGGGTGTGGAAGCCTCCCCAGCTCCACCCCTGTAAAGACTAAGAACAGGATTGAAAGTGGGTGGCAAGACTGCTTCCTGAAGTTCCCTTTTTACTAGGGGTTTCTGGTCAGAGGACGAAGCTGCCTGATGTAGGTGTGTGGGTGCATGGGGTGGGCAAACTCTGCCCTGGGGCCCAGGGAGAAAATGGGAAGCCCCTGTCATTTGTTGCTTTGTGTTCATGCTGTACTAGTTCCCTGGCACTGCTTCTACCTAGACCTCCTACTTGGAGAACACCCAAGCCCTGATCTGATCTTACCTTGCTGAGCCAGGGTCCATGCCCTCTCTCTACCATCCCTCAGTGGTCAGCCTGCTGACAGTATTTAGGGGATGGGGAGAGGCATGGATGAAGTGTAAGGAGGTGGTGGGTACCTGGGCTCAGCTCATTGAGGTCTGTCCAGGAGGAATCCCTGAGGGGATCAGGAAGGGAGAGGCAGCCAGGTCAGGGCAAGGTCTGAGAAGAGAGGTTGGTGGGAAAGGAGAACAAAGGCAGAAAATGGCCTGGGACATCCTGAGGCTCCAGAAGTGCTGTGCAGAAAGTGTCCAGAATGCAACCACAGTGAGAGCTGGCTCTGTGAGCCAGGGCCCAGGAGTGGCCACATCAAGCTGTGAATTACAGCTGGAGCCCAAGCTGGGTAACACTCATGGGGACACCCAAGGCCTCTGGCCACATCAGTCCCTCCACTCAGTGGGCATAAGGGAGCACAGAATCAGGCTCATCATGAACTCTGGATCCTAGAGCTGAATCTACCCCTGAGTCTCAAGAGCATGAGTAGAGGGCACACTGGTTATGCCTGGTGGGCTCCAGTGACCTCCCTCCCTCCAGCTGAGGCCCTGAGGGCTTGCTCTGTGCCTGCTTCATCTGAGTTAGAGCTCATTACATCCATCCCAGGCTGGGACGACCTAGGGATGCACACGGCACAGGTACATCCAGAAGACTGAACCGGCAAAGCTGCATAGGCCACATATGTTCCTGAGTTCAGGCTGCTGGAACCAGGAAGAAATGGGCACTATTTTTGAAAGAGGTCTGCTTTACCCACCTGGATCCAGGAGTGCCGGGGGTGGCTGGGCAGGTTGAGTCTCCCTGTTACAGAAGAACTGATGTAGGCCCCTCTTCTGCTCCAGGAGTCCTTTCTCTTCTGTTCTTGGCTCAAAGCAGTGACATCACTCACTGTATCGCTGTGTGGTCTGGGTGTTTTCCTCATTGCTATTATGGAAGGTGCCCATCCCAGTCAATGTGACCTCAACCCACTGGGTCATGTTGGAGACTCCACTTCAAGAGATAGTGACATTGTGAGATCCTGGGAGTTCAAATTTCAACACAAGAGTCTGTAGGAGAACATTTCATATACTACCCAAACCTCTGACACCCAAAACTTATTGAGACCATGTGCAAAATCACCTATCTCAACCCAACATTGCCTCTAAGCTCCAAATCTCATCCACATATCACCTAAATTGGGGAAAGGTGTGTTTCATTCTGGGACAGAGTTCTGTCTATGTGTGGACCTATGAACCCAGACAAAAAATTATCTGCTTCCATTATAATTGTGGGGAAGTGTGGACATTCTCCTTCCAAATGGGGGAAATTGGACAGAAGGGGTCATAGTAACCAACCCAGCAAATGAATTTGCTGAATGTGTAGGCTCAAGTGTGGTCATGCAGGCCTCACACACAATCCTCAATCCTCCATCCTCATCCTCCGGAGGATACACCCACTCTGAACCTCTGCTCATAGAGGCAGCCCCATCAACCCTGCATGTGGTACTGATCTCTCAGTTCTACTCCTTTCTTCATTCTGTGCCCGTCAATCATGCCAGCTTGTTTCTGCTGCTTTAAAAGTCAGAATCCTTGCCAGCCTCCGATGAATCTCATTGGGTCCAAGTTACCAGGTGAGAGTACCTTCCACAGGGTCTTCCTGTTCTCTGCCTCCCACCCCTGTTCCCCACTTCTTCTGTAGTGGGGCAGGGGGAAACATGCTTTCCTCAAAGAGCATTGATTTAAACAAAATTTCATTTAAAAAATCCCAGTCTCAAAGACACAGCCAGAACACTGTGCATCATATATCTGGATACCAAGTATCAGCCCAATTGGCACATGAAGTTAACCACTATGCAGCATTCACATATCACCATAGCAACTGGGACAGGATGATCTAGCCCACAGTGATGCTGAGTGTTGCCTCATGTTGGGAAAGCTGCAATGAGAAAGTGGAACTTCTATGGACAAGAGGTCATGTGGATCTACTCTGAAGACAGCTTCTGCTAAGTTTGGCAGGTTTTAGAAGTCTAGAGGGTTTGTGCTGCATACCAAGAAATCACGTGTGTTGCCAATTTAGATTTTGGTGTAAAGATGTGTTTAGAAGCCTTGAAGCTGACATGCCCAGGTGTATTGCAACTGCCTGAGGTACAGGTGCCCCTTTAACCAGTCATCAAGGCAGCCTTTCTGCACATGAATGCTCAGGTGGCAGATACCCCCCACACAACTGCATCATTATGATTTGGCTTCCCAAAGTCTCGCTCATGTGCTTGGAAGTGGGGCCTAGCTGAAAGAGGCAGATCACCAGAGATGTGACCTGGAAGAGTGTAGATGAACAATTTTCCTCTGTTATGTCCTTCTGCCATGCCATTTTGGTGTGACATTTCTGAGTTGCAGCCAGACAGCCTTAGACTGAATTCTCAGAAACCATTAGCCAAAATAAGCCTCTTTCCTCTAGCAGGTGTCAGATATTTTTTTCCCCAAAGATGGAAAGTGACTAATACAGAAAATACCAGAGAAGTGGGTCATTGCTGTGACTATCCATGACTATGTGGTTTCAGAAAGCTTTACGTTGGCTTGCAGGTGAAGTATGGAAATGCTTGAAGAATCAGGATAGAGAATGCCTCGAAGTTTGTAATCCCAGCTTGATGGGCAACTTGTGTTAAGAGTTCTGAATCCCAAAACTCTGATAAGAATGTGGACAGTAAAGACCAGGTTCAGGAAGTTTTAGTTGGGAATGAGAACTCTAGTGGAAATTGGACTACAGACCATGTATGTTGCATTGTGAAAATAATTTGTCTTCATTTTGTCCATATCCTGTGACTGTATGGGAGGTGGATTAAGGATTTAAAGGCACTCCAACTTTCAGGTTGTGGCATGGATACTATTGCTGCTTTTAAACAGATTTATAATGAGAATCAGGAGCCAAAAAATGTCAAAAATTTTTATTAGTACAAGCTTGCAGTACATATTGATTGCACACATTGTTGTGTGTAGGTACACAATAAATAACACATCTTAATTTTCTTTGGACATTTTATTCTTCCCTTTCATTCTCCTCCATCCATGTGAAGATCCCATTTCCATTTACTAAAGATCTGTTTCCCTGTTTTCTACTATCTCTCTCTGTTTGACACTTTAAGTTCTTTTTACTCTGAGTTTTTCATATAAGAGAAGTTATGAGATATTTTAACTTATGCATCTAATTTACTTCACTTAACATTATGGTCTCAAGGTGCACCCATTTTCCTATCCTTCTTTATTTCAGAGTAGTATATTGTGTATATAGCACCCATTTTCTTTATCCATTCATCTGTAGATGGATATATAGATTGTGTCCAAGACTCAGCTTCTATAGACATAAATTGTGCTGCTATAGAAATGGGTAACATGCATCACTATGGCATGATATCTTTAGCTCTTTCAGGGAGATACATAGAAGGGGAACACTCAGGCCAAATGGAATGTATGTTTGTAGTTTTTAAAGGAATTGCCATGCTGATATCCATAGTGGTTGTAGAAATTTGTTTTCCATCAGCAAGGTGAAAGTGTGCCTTTTATGTACAACCTTGGCAGTATCTGTTATTGTTTGATTTCTTAATCTTAGTTATTATTTTTCAAATAAAATATAACCTCAGTATTCTTTTAATTTGTGCTTATCTAATGGCCAGAGATGTTGAAAAATTTTTCATGTATTTATTGGACATTTTTCTTCTGAGTTTTAGTTGCATATTTTTTGGTTGGCTCTTTTATTTTGGGGAATCTGACTGTTTTGTATTCTTTATGTACTCTAGGAATCAGTTCTCTTTTTCCTTCCTTCTTTTCTTATTTTACCCATCCAAGTTGTTTTTCCTTTTGAGAAGTTTATTTCCCTTATCACAACCTTGCCACAGTATCTATTGTAGATTTTGGGTCTTATTTAATTTTTCAGTTTTTAGACTAGGGAGATAGTATGATGTTTACACATATCAGTTTGACTTATTTCACTTATGAGTATGGTCTCAAGTTGATTCCAATTACTGATAAATGTCTCTTTTATAGTAGAGTAGTACTCCATTTTATAAAAATACCACATCTTTTTTTATCCATTCTTCAGTTGCTGAATGGACATTTAGGTTGATCCTAAGATTTAGTTATTACAAATTGTGCTTTTATAAACATGTACACATATATCGCTGTGGTATGATGCTTTTACTTCTTCTAGAAAAACGTGCAGAAGGGGAAGAGCTGAGTTGAATAGGACCACTAATCCTGGTTTTTTGAGGAATTTGCACACTGATTTCCTCAATGGTTTTAATAATATACACTCCTACCAACAGTGGACAAGTGTTCCTTTTCCCCCCACCATTCTGCCAACATTGGTTATTATTTGCTTTCTTGAAGATAGTCATTATTTTTGTAGTAAGATGGAATCTCAGTGCTAGTATAATTTGCACTTCTGGAGTTACCAAGGATGTTGAACATTTTTTCAAACATACTTTCCATTTGCATTTTCTCATCAGAGAGGCATGTATTCATCCCAGATGTGCAATTTTGGATTAAGTCTTTGGATTTGAGTGGACTACTTTTTAAAATTCTTTATGTGTTCTAGATAAAAGTCCTTTTTTTAAAGGACAGTGGGATAAATTTTTTCCCACTCAGTGGCTTGTCTTTTTATTCTGTCAGTGATTTATTTTGAAGTGCAAAATTTTTCAATAAGATGAGATGCCAATCTGCCCACGGCCATAGCGGAACCCAGGAGGCTGCACAAGGAAGCAATTTGCCCGCTGCCCTCTTGGTAAGGGTGTTCCTCAGGCATGAGCCAGAAGGGGATCCATTAGTGTCTCCTGCGAGCCTACTGGGGCACGGGCTTGGCATCAAACATCCCAACACTCTCCCTCCCCCCACCTTAGCAACTGGCGACAGAGGTCTGAGCATCTTTTGGCAGGATGACTGTATACAATATAGCGAGTATGGGGGATCTCCTCTACTCTTTGAAAGCAAGTGTTTTCACTTTTGTTTCATTATGATTAATTGCTTTACTCTATTCAATATTCTCTTTTGATTGATTTTATAATGTTCTGTCTTTGGTTTGACTTTGCTATACTTAATTGACTAGACAACTATTGTGAAGATAAGGAGATATAACTATAGTACCTTTTACTGTTATCCCGGTAACCTGCTGCACAGTTCTGTACCAAATTCACTGCACTGTCTCAATTGGCTTTGTTCTGTCTTGTTCCGTTGTATTTCTACTACCTTTAAAATAATAAAAATAATTTTTAAAAAAAGCAAAAGGAGGAAAAGAAAGTGCTCTAAAGGATATAACTGTATGTATGTTTAAGTGTGTAGGATTGATAACTATGTTGCTGACCTTTTGTTTGTTGAACAGAACTGTTGCAGCCTCACTGTTTGAATGTCTACTTTTTATGCTTTAATTTTGTAACTTGAACAACTATATCTGAGAAGACAATATGTAATTTATCAACTAATGATTTCTTACTGTTTATTTTTTAAAAATTCTGTACTGTTTCTACCCTTTTTTCTGTTTTTTTTTCCTTTAAATAAAATTTAAAGAAAATATGAGATGCCAGTTGTTGATTCTATGAAGTACTTCCATGCAGTTTGGTTTTTGTTCATGAATTCTTTGCCTACCCCTATGTCTTCAAGATTTCTACCTACTTTCTCTTCTAGTAGATTTAGTGTTTCAGTTTTAATATTTAGATCTTTGATCCACTTTGCCTTTAATGCATGGTGATAGACATATATCTAGTTTTAATCTTTGGCATGTGGAAAGCCAGTTTTTCTAGCATCCTTAATTAAAGAGGCTATCTTTCTTCCAGTGAGCATGTTTGGTCCTTTTGTCAAAGGTAATGTGACCGAGTGTGTTTGTAGCTGTGTCTGCATCTTCTAATTTGTTTCATTAATCCTCAAGTCTCTCTCTCTCTCTCTCTCTCTCTCTCTCTCTCTCTCTCTCTCTCTTTCTTTGCCAATACCATGCTGATTTTATTGCAGTAGACTTGGAATATAATTTCAATCAGAGATTTTGATGCCTCCTGCTTTTCCTTTATTGCCCAGAATTGCTTCTTCTATGCTAGATCTCTTCTATTTCGAAAAGAATTTTAGGAATGTTTTCTCTAGATCTATGGGTTATGCTAATGGTGTTTTGATTGGAATTGCATTAGATCTGTGTAACAGTTGTGGGAGTATGGCTGTTTTCACCATCTATATTTGGATGCTCTTGTGAAGGGTTTGACTTGCTTTTTTGTTCTCTAGAAGCTTGAGGTGCAGTGTCCAGTTGTTTATTTGTGCTCATTTTGTTTTCCTGAATTGAGACTTCACTAGTATAAATTTACCTTTTAAGATTGCTTTCATCATGTCCCACAAGGCCCAGTAAATTGTTTTTATATTTTCTTTTTATTGTAGTTGTTGTTTAATTTCATCTATGACCCATTGGTTGCTCAGGAGGATGTTATTTAATTTCCATGTGCTTATGGAGTTTTTAAGTTCCTTTGTACTTACTTAAACATGCTTTCTTCCTATCCATGAGCAAGGTCCATTTTCTTATATTCACTTTAATTTCTTTTCTCAAAGTGGTGTAATTTTCAATGTATAGATTTGTTATTTCCTTTATTTGATGGATTCCAAAGTATTTCATTTTTGGATGCTCTTGTGAAGGGTGTGACTTTCCTAATTTCTCTTTCAGTGAGATTGTTTGTGTATACAGAAATACTGTTGATTTTGTATCCATCTATACTACTGAATTTGATATTAATTCTAGAAGTCCTTTGGTGGATTTCCTATGTAGAGAATCATGTCATCTGCAAATGATGATAGTTTAACTATTTCCTTTCCTATCTTTATTCCTTTTGTTTTTCTCTCTTGTCTACTTGCTCTGGCTAAGGTTTACAGAAATACACTAAATAGAATTGGTGATAGTAGCACTTCTTGTTTTGTTCCTGCTTTTAGATTCAAAGATTTCAGTTTTTTGTCCATTTATATGATGTTTACTGTTGGTGTATCATAGATGGCTTTTATCAGATTAAGGTAGAGACCATCTATTCTGATTTTATGTAAGGTTTATTTTTAATCATGGAAGGGTATTGGACATTATGAAAAGCTTTTTTCTGCATCTATTGATGTGATCATGTGATTTTTGTCTTTCATTTTGTTGATATGTGTGTATTATGTTTATTGATTTGCATATGTTGAACCATCCCTACATTCCTAGGATGAATCCTGACTTGTCCTGGTGCATAATCTTGATGATTTACTGCATTCTGTTTGCTAATATTTTATTGAGGGTTTTTTCCTTCTGTGATCATTAGGGAGATTTGTCTTTAGACCTCTTTTTTGGTTGTCTCTTTCTCTGTTTTGGTACTAGGTTAATATCTGCTTTCAGGAATGAGTTAGGGAGACTTGCTTCCCTTTCCATTTCATTAAAGAGTTTGAAGAGTATTGGCATTAAATGTTCTCTAAATTTCTTGTAGAATTCAGCTATGAGTCATTTAGGACCTGGTTTTTCTTTGTTGGTAAGTGTTTACATTTTCAGTTTCACTAACTGATATTAGTTTATTCAAAATTTTTATATCTTCTTGATTCTGCTTTGGTAAATCAAACATTTCTATGAATCCATCCTTCTCTTCCATGTTTTCTATCCTATGAGAGTAAAGTTTTGTAAAGTAGGTATTGATGATCTTCTGAATTTCTACAAGATATGTAGTGATTTCATCCTTTTTGTTCCTTACTGCATGAATTTGAGTTTTTTTCTTTCCTTTATTTGATAAGGTTAATTAGGGGTTTATTAATTTTATTCATTGTTTTAAAGAACCAAATCTTTGAAATGTTTTCTTGTTTTCAATTGCTTTAATTTCTGTTCTGATTTGTATAATTTCCTCCCTTGTATGGGCTTTGGGTTTGACTTGCTTTTTTGTTCTCTAGAAGCTTGAGGTGCAGTGTCCAGTTGTTTATTTGTGCTCATTTTGTTTTCCTGAATTGAGACTTCACTAGTATAAATTTACCTTTTAAGATTGCTTTCATCATGTCCCACAAGGCCCAGTAAATTGCTTTTACATTTTCTTTTTATTGTAGTTGTTGTTTAATTTCTTCTTTAATTTCATCTATGACCCATTGGTTGCTCAGGAGGATGTTATTTAATTTCCATGTGCTTATGGATTTTTTAAGTTCCTTTGCACTTCCTTAAACATGTTTTATGGCCTAGTATATGCCCTTTTTTAGAGAACATCTCATGTGCAGCTGGGAAGAATGCATATTGTGGTG
The DNA here is from genome assembly GCA_004027455.1 of Hydrochoerus hydrochaeris. Lineage (NCBI taxonomy): Eukaryota > Metazoa > Chordata > Mammalia > Rodentia > Hydrochaeridae > Hydrochoerus > Hydrochoerus hydrochaeris. The sequence continues at coordinate 40,422 of PVLA01009808.1, forward strand.
TGCAGTGCAACTCACTGGAAATATCTAGGCCCATTTGTTCACAGGTTTAGTACAGTTCGATTATTTCCTTGCTGTATTCTCATATAGTTGATCTAAGTCTTTGAAATAATGAGATATTAACACCTCCCATTACAACTGTGTTATTGTTTATTTGATTTTTAATGTCTATTAATATTTTTTTTATATAGTCAAGTGCTCCCAATTTTGGGGCATATATGTTTAAGATTCTTATGTTCATCTTTAAACTTTTCCCTAACAAGTGTGTAACAAACATCTTTATCTCTTTTGATAATTTTTGGTTTGACGCTTATATTATCTACAAACAGAATAGCTACAGTTGCTTTTTTCTGGATTCCTGTTGCATGGAATATTGTTTTCCATCCTTTGACATTTAGTCTATGAATTTCTTTTTTGAATGTATGAATGTATTTTTATATACAGCATATTGTTGGATCTTGTTTCTTTACTCAATCTATCAGTCTGTTCTTTTTGATTAGTGAGTTGAGACCATTTACATTGATAGTAGTAACTGATTTGCATTGCCTTGTCTTTGTCATCTTATTTTCCTGTTGTTAATTCCCTACATTTTCCCTGTTTAATTGCTTGCTCTGATTGGTTATTTCTTTTGTTGTTCTTGTGGAATTGTGTGTTGTCATTTTTGTCTCTGTGTCTAAAATGTTTCAGTACCATTTATAGTGTTGGTTTGGTGGTCATGAATTTCTTCAGTTATTCTTTGTCATATAAGTATATTTTTCTCCATTAATTTTGAAAGACAGTATTTCAGTGTACATTGAATTTGGGCTAGAAGTTGTTTTCTTTCAGGATAGGAAATATTTCACTCCAAACTTTTCTTGAGTTAAGGGTTTGTGTTGAGAAATCAGCAATTATGCTGATAGGTTTTCACTTATAGGTGATGTTTCTTTTCTCTAACAACTTTTAGTATTCTGTTCTTGTGCTGAGATTTTGTGATCTTGATCATTATACATTAGTGCATAGATTTCTGTTAATTATGGCTAAATGAACTTTTGTATGCCTCAGTTATATGTGTGAAAGATTTTTTTCCCCATACTTGGAAACCTTATTACTTCTTTTAGTAGTATTTTAGTGTCATTTTTATTGACTTCTCCATTTTCATTGACATCAGTTATTATATTAATTTTCTTTGCATTGTCTTATGGCTGTTGAATTATTTCTTGATCTTTTCTTGAGATTTTTCCTTTCACAATCACTAGTCATAATCCTGTTTTCAAGGTCTGAAAAACTGTCTTTAGGTTTGTTCTAGTGGTTTTGTCCTCATTCAATGGAATCTTTAGTTTCCTGTATATTTTATTGAATCCATCTCATGCATTTTATTTCTTTCCTATACTAATTATTTACTGTTTCCATGATCTTCTTATCATCTGTTTTTAAAAATCTATCTCTATAGATTTGCTGAGCAGTTCACTTTTAAATGTTGACATTTCTTTTTCTGTCTTTTTAAAAATTTTATTTTAAAGAGGATAAAACTAAGAAAAATAAACCAATAAAACCAACCAGTGTGATATAGGATTTCAAAACATTACAAAATCATCAATAATGCCTCTTGTCTTCAAAATAGATGCAGATACTTTCAAACAGTAAAAATTAAACAGAACAGAACAGAATACAAGCAATAAAAACAAACAATGAATACAATAAACAACTTCAAACCACTATTAAATCCAAAATGGCTACCATAACATACCTTTCTATCTTTGAAATAGTCGCTCATGCCATTGGATTTAATGTAATCAAAACAAAAGAGATGAAAACCCAACCCACAGCACAATGAAAATGATTTCAAAACAAGACAATAGGAAAGTAACCATGGCTATCACCCTCAGAAGATCGCTTCTAGATATTACACTTTGTACCACTGTCCTGTGAACTGATGATCAGACCACTGGCCCTAGGCCTGCAAGGTCAGTAAAACACCTAAGCACCACAAGTATCCAACTGCATTTCACCTCGATAGCTACCATCACAGCCTGTGTTTCTCCAGATTAGCTGGTCACTTGCAGGGGTTGGTGGTGGATTGGTACTTCTTGTTTGCCAGCTCCTTCGCTGGAAGGACCTGGGTTCTGGGTGTACAGCAGTGGCCCACACATGGTGCTGGTTCCTAGGTGGGGCTTGCTTCCTGGTGGGACCTTGATCTCTGCCCCCTGCAGGCCATGAATGGTGCTGACTCACAGGGAAAGGCTTGAGTCTGGCTGTTCCCACTCTGGTGGCAGCCTGAGCTTGGTGCCTGTTCCCAGGTGAGGCTTGCTTCCCGATGGAGACATAGTCTCTTCCCCCACCGTCCACAAATAACCCCTTTCTCTCTCTCTCTCTTTCTTTCTTTCTTTCTTTCTTTCTTTCTTTCTTTCTTTCTTTCTTTCTTTCTTTCTTCCTTTCTTTCTTCCTCTCATCTGAGTGATTATTTTTGATCTTATTTCCTCCATAGCTTCATGGATTTGTTTCTTTACTTTGGTTGCTATCATTTCAGAAATTTTAAGTGTATGTCTTCCAATTTCTTCTAGGTCCGTGTCTCCTGGACTTGTTCTTGGTGGGTTGGAAGATTGAGATTGCATTTTGCTTTTACATCTTTTCATTTTGTGTTTCAAAAAATTTTTTAATTTTGTTTTCTGTAATGACCCTTGTGGGTTTTTGTAGTAGGTAGCTATATAACTAGTATCAAAGCATCTCTAGGAAAAGCTTGTTCTTCAGGGATGTCTTCTGTTTGTAGGCAGTTCTTGGTTTGTGTCTGTTACAAGATCCTATCTTTGCGACTAATTATGAGTGGCCTCTTGGCATTTGTTTGGCTCAGTCCTTGGTACTTTGGTGTAGGACTGTCACAAGATTATTACCCAAGGGTTTACCAGTATTTTTATAGATGGGAGAACAACTGATTGTAGTAGACATGGAATCCTAGTTAAAGTAGTAAAACTGGCAATAACAATAGCATGGAGCAATATTTAGATACTGAAAAAGTGTGCTAACAATTGATTTTGTATTTTAGATCATAGGAGCAAAACTCTACAGTTATGTAACAGAACCAATCATAAATTAGGAGTTTGCATGCAAAATGTTTCCCCTTGGTATAGTGGTTTTAACCTGTGTTGGTGCAATTCAGGGAGGATAGTGTGTAAAGCAAAGATAACTGTGAGAGTAGTAGAAGGAAGTCTGGTAGACAAAGGAGAATCATGCAACATTTGGTAAGTTGAGAAGTAGATAGAAAAGAAAGAGCAAAGGAGTGCTAGAGGAATTATCTGAAGCTGGTCTTTGGGTTTGGAGGATGGGATTTCTTTTCTGTGGTTGGAGTTCTCCATAGCCATTTAGAAATGAGAGAAAGAAAGAAGAAGAAAGAAAGAAAGAAAGAAAGAAAGAAGAAAGAAGGAGAGAAGGAAAGAAAGAAAGAAAGAAAGAAAGAAAGAAAGAAAGAAAGAAAGAAAGAAAAGAGAGAAAAGGACTGGTTACTGAGTCTTTGATTCTTCTTGAGCTGGTTGCTAGTCCTGTGGAATCCTTAGTCATCTATTGGCTCATAATGCTATTGTTATTTTGGACTTTTCCGAGCACTAATCTCACCTGTCCATACAGTGTACCTTAGTTGGGATCCTACCATGTTACTGGAGTTGCTTATGTTCTTTGGGCCTTCTCAAGCAGTTCACCTCAGTCATGGCAGTAGTGAGAGGAGAACTGCCCTTCTCCAGCATAACTTGCTTGGGTTTCTGAGGTGGCTGAGAGGCAGTGGGAATGATATCTCTCCTCTGGTGCTCTTCAACTGGTGGCTATGAGATGATGGGAGGGATCTATCTCTTTTACACAGCTGGGTTGCTGAGGTGGTTCAAAGGCAATGAAAGAGGCCTCTCTCCTCCATGTGGCTCACTTGGGCTCTCACAGTGGCCCAGAAGGTGATGGGAAGGGTCATGTGTGACCTTTTTTGATGAGTTGTTGCATTCTTTTTTGCTAAGATCTTGTTGATTATTTTACCTCTTTTTTCATTGAAGAGATTGATCCATAGTTTTTTTTTATTTAAAGAGAAAAAAACACAGAAAAAAGGTAGAAATATTACAGAATTTCAAGAAAAGAAGATAAATAGTAAGAAATCACTAGTTGATAAATTACAATTGTTCTCCTAGAAATAGTTATTCAAGTTACAGGATCAAAGCACACAAAGTGGACACTCAAGCAGTGAGAGTGCAAACAGATCTGTTCAACAATCCAACAAGAACCTAGAAATATGGTCATCAATCCCACACATCTAAACATACTTGCAGCTATATCTCTTATAGTGTTTCATATTTCCTCTTTTTTTACAATAGCAATTATACATTTTTAAAATTTTATTTCAAGAGAAGAAAAAAAAGCAAAACAGAAAAAAGGGTAGCAATAATACAGAATTCTAAAAGAAAGAAAGAAAAAGGAAAATGAGAAAAAGCCCCACTAAGTAATCAGTAATTTATAAATTACATACTGTCATCCTGGATGTAGTTGTTCAAGTTACAAAGTTAAAGGGTACATAGTAAACATTCAAACAGTCAGACTACAAACAGTTCTGCTTAAAGATCCAACAAAGATTCAACAATGTGGTCATCTATTTTACACACTCGAACATACATACACTTATATCCCTTAGAGCACTTTCTTTTCCTCTCATTTTTACCATAGCAATTACACATTTTGGTTTTATTACACTTGTAGTTCTTATTTACTTTTTACAATAGAGACACAATATGATATTTATAAATATGATTCTTATTCATTTCACTAATGAGGTTAGTCTCAAGTTGTTTCCATTTACCTATGAAGGCCTCAAGATCGTCCTTTTTTATATCCATAGTTTTTTGATTTGCATTCTTCTGTGGTTTTTGAATCTGGATAGTGCTAGCTTTCAGGTATGATTTTGGGAGTCCTTCTTCCCTTTTAATTTCACTATATAGCTTGAGGAGTATTGGTGTTTGATTTTTTCTGAAGTCGTTGTAGGTTCAGGCATGAATTCATCTTTTCCCAAACATTGCTTACTTTGTAGGCCTTTTTTTCCTAAATTTTATTACTGTTTCAGATTTTTTTTTACTTGTTTTTGAACTTTTTAGGTGTTTATATCTTCTTGTTTCAGCTTTGGTAAATCATATTTGTCTAAGAATCAGTCCATTTCTTTTGTATGCTCCCATTTTTGGTGTACAAGTTTGCATAGTATTTACAGAAAATTTTCTGGATTTTAGTGGTATACATTGTTATTTCAGCTTTTTCAGTTTTAATTGCACCAATATTGTCTTTTATTTTCTTCTTTCGGTACAGGTGGCTAAGGTTTGTCTATTTGGTTCATTCTTTTGAAGAATCAGCTCTTAGATGCACTGATCATTTTTAAAATGACAATTAAAGCAAAAATCTGCACACCACACAATTCACAAACTTAAAAAATAAGAGCCAATAGGCACTAGCACATTGACAGAATTGTACAATCATAACCACAATTGGACTTATGAAAGTTTTACACAATCAAGTCAAAACATTCCCTCTACTTACTAGTCTCTTGAACCTTCCCGTCTAAATCTAAGTCACCATGGAGCAATTCTATATCATCACAGATTTTCCTATTATGGGAATGTACTTTTTTCAAAGTAGATCATGCTTACAAAAACAATAATGACCATACCATATCCAAAGAAGTACAATCCTGCAATGTGTGCTCTCATATCATATTACAGTGAGGCTATAAACTACAATAAGAACCTACTTAAAATATAATTACCTTTTTTTCTTTTTCTTTTGTCTCTCTACTATTTCCTATTTAAATTTTCATATAAAGGAAACTATATGATGTACAGGATTTTATATCTTATTTACTTCACTTAACATTGTCATCTCAAGGTGCATCCATTTTCTTACAGGTTTATCTTTCTTAATTGCAGAGCAGTACTCCATTGCAAATAGGCACCATATTTTCTTTATCCAATCATATATTATAAGCATGTAGTCTGAATCCAAGATTTAGCTATTGTGAATTGTACTGCTATAAATATGTGTTCATATACATCATTATGGTGTGGTATTTTCAGCTTTTTGGAGAAGATACCCAAAAGGAAAATAGCTGGGTCAAGTGGAATTTCTATTTTTAGCTTTTGCATTGATTTTTTAAAATAGTTTTTAAGTGTCAATTTTATTAATTTTTGTGTTTTCCTGTCTTGTGCTGATTTTGGATTTAGACTGAATGTTTTTTTCTAAAATTTGAAGTAGGTTATAATCAGGTTTTTTAATTAGGCTCACTCTATTTTTTTACTATGGACACTTACAGCTACAAACTTCCCTCTTGGCACTGCTTTCACTGTGTTCTATAGGTTCTGGAATGATGTACTGGCATTAATGATAGATTCAAGGAAGCATTTAATCTTTTCCTGGATTTGTCATGTGACCCACTGATCTTTTCTCTCTGTGTTACTTAATTTCTAGATGTTTGTAAAATTTCCATGACTTTTGACATAGAGGGCCAGTTTATTGCACTATGCCCTGATAGTAGACATGGGATAATTTCAACTTTTTGGTAATTATTTAAGGGAACTTTATGGACTTGTATGTGGTCTATTTTGGAGAAAGCTTCATGAGGGGGTAGGACAAATCTGTATCTACTGTAATAGGATAGAAAACTGTAGATATTAAGTTGTTTTAAAAAATAGTATGGTATATTTGCGATAGTGAGGTATTGAGGTCACCCACTATGATTGTGTGAGTATTTATTTGATTCTTTCAGTCTAGTAGCATTTTTTGGAAGCAGTAAACATTATTTGTATGTTCATATGAATATTTATATGTAAAAAGTAAATGTTATTTTTATGTATATATTTATCACTATTATGCTTTTCCTCTCAAATTGTTCTTTTAATTAATATGTAGTGATCTTTTTTTGGCTATTCTGATCTAAAACTGATCCAAAACCCTACCTATAACCCTAAAACTGCTTGAAGTCCACTTTGAGAATAAGATTACTTCCTCTGCTTCCTTTTGGGATCTTGGTGCATGGAATATTGTTTTCTAATCTTTGATTTTACTGTATTAATTTATTTTTGGGATAGATGAGTATTTTCAGTGCAACAAACAATTTCCCTTTTTGATCCTGTCTCCTGATCTGTCTTATTTTGAAAATTGTTGCTGTATATTTTGGCAGTCATTACTAACAGGGGCTGACTTATTCCTGCTTTGCACACCTTTTCTGCTGTTCACTCCTTTAGTTTTCCTTTTTTTGTATAACCACTAACTGCTAATGATGCTTAATTGCTAATGATATATTCACTTCATCATCCATTTTTGGCTTTGTTGGCTTCATTTGTTCTGTCTAGAATATCTTAATTATTTTTTGCAGTGCTGGTTTCGCTATTATGAATCTCTTAAGATGCCCTTCCTTGTGGAATTTCCATATTTCTCTATCAAGTTGGATAGTTTTGGAGAACAGACAAGTCTTGGTTGGAAGTTTTTTTTCTGGAAGCGCTTAAAACACTTAACTCCAGGTTTATTTGGTCTTCATAGTTTGTTTATGGTGTGTGTGTGTGTGTGTGTGTCTTTTTGAGACAGGATCTCACTATGCAGTTGAAGCTGGCCTTGAGCTCACTTTGTAGCCCAGGCTGGTCTCAAACTCACAATGATCCTCCTGCCTCAGCATCCCGAGTGCTGGGATTACAGGTGTGAGTCACCCTGCCCAGTTGTTCTTCACAGTTTGTGTGAAAAATTCTGGTGTGTTTTTAATAGCTTTACTTCAGAAGTAATATTTTTGTTTTTAAGATTCTGTCTTCATGTCAGACCTCTGAGATTTTGACTATGATGTGTCATGTGGAGCTTTTTGCATCATTTTAGTTATTTGGTTTCCTGTAACTGCCTCTGTTATATTCTGGCCTCCATTTCCTTGGAAAGCAGCTGTGACTTGTGGCTGCTTGCAAGGTTTTCTCTTTGGATCTTGTTTTAATCAACTTGGTGTCCGAGGAATGAACATTCTATGGTATTTTTCCAAACTGCCTAAGCTTTTTGAACATAAGTTGATATTTTTATCATTGGTAAAACTTTGCTCTTCAAAGACTAATATCTTCCAAAACTAATGTCTTCAAAGACTTTGCTAGCACTATTCTTTCTGGAACCACATATTTTAGAATATTTCATATTGAATTACATGATTTTGAGTCTCATTTACATTTTTTTAGTATTTTTATTTTGGTATTTTGTGTGGGTTCATAAAACTCCTATGATGTGTCTTAGATTTCTTATGCCTTTTTTCAGTTGGTTGTTAACCCACAAGGTGGAATTGTACCTTTTTGTTTCAGAGCCTTCCTTTAGATTTTGTAAATATTTTTAGTTTTTCCATACAGATTCCCATATATCTCCATTCATTATAATCATATTTTCCTTTAAATAGCTTTCTTAAGAGTTTTCATCTGAATATATATATATATATATATATATATATATTTTTTTTTTTTTTGGCTTGTGTGTGATTTTTAGACAGATCATTAAGACTATGGGTTACATTTTTGAATTTCTTAGGATACCTAGGAATATTTGAGTGTGTGCTGGACATTGTAGATGATTCATAAATTAGAGCATGGATTTGGTGCTTTTCCTTGGCAGAGTATTGATTATCTTTTTATATTAGGAGGCAGTTGTCTAGACTGGATATGAGCTCCCAAGTCTGTCTTCCCTTGGCTGGCAGAAGTGGAACCTCAGCTCTTCTGTCCCTACCTCTGCTGCTCTCCACTATGCCCTTGAGGCATACATGCATATGTGAGACAACAGAAAGTACTTGAGTGGGGATTATGTGCAGATTCTGGGTTCTTCTTCAAGGGCTCCTTCCTGTGATTGACACCTGCTGTCATTTGATCTGCCATTGAAATGCACCCCAGATACCCAGTGCTGCAGTCAACATGGCTGCAATTTGCTTCTGGATAGTGACTGAATCTGCTGCTAGGGTTGGGCTGTGCCCCCTGCCAGACATTTCAGGGACAAATCCTCTCCATGTTTTGCCTGATTTGGGCCACAATCCAGTACCTTCATGTTATTATTATATTTTTCATTTTCCTGGATCTTATTATAGTTCCCTGAGGAAGAGTTAACCAAATACTGGCAGTCCCATGACCACCAAAACCCGTACTGTGTTCTTTTATATTGCTCTTTATTTCCATCTCCATAGAGACCAGTGTGGACCAGCATCTTCCTAAGTGGCTGAGGGCCACTTGGAGTCATTTGTAGGATTTGTTCATGTTTCTTGTTGAAATTTCTGTTCAATTATTTGATTTTTCTGATTAATTCATAGGGGATCTTATATATTCTGGATCTGTTTCTGTCAGTTTTGTGTTTGGAGGAAAATTATGACAGGTGGACATGGACCACAAGATTACTGGTGCCATCTGTGGGGAGCAAGGCATTAGTTCACATACCCTTAAGTTCCCCTGATTTTCTGGGTCTATACTTTCCTTGTCTTTGAGCTACTGTAGGGCACTGATGCTAGTGTGAATTTTGTTTGGATTGGTGGCAATTGAACTTCCCTTCCTGGAAGGAGAGCTGATTCTAGGGAGAAACCCAGTTATGCATCAATTTGTATACTAAATTTAGCCTTTACAACTTTTTGTGCAAGTGTAGTATTTTAAATTCTCCTTGGAACTGTTTATAATACCTCACTTGAGATAAATAATATCTTTGATGACTTTTATTATCACCACAATCATACCGCCTTCTGAATATCATCTATTCCCATTTTGCTTTATCTTCTCTCACATGGCCTTACCCAACCTCAGTATGCCTGTTGACCTTGGAGATGCAGCCTTGGTATTAAGTGGGTCTGAGATCCCAGCTTTATTTCAAGGCCTGCCTTGACTCCATCTCTGCTTTCCTCACCACCTTACACTCCATGATTAGTGGTGCCTAGCAGAGATACCATCTAGCAAAATTTGCTGAGAATAAATGATGGTGTCTTTGTAGGATGTCTGTGGATCCTGTCATTTCTTGACAGGAGTTCAAGGGACCTCCCTTGATACCATAGTAAGCCCCTGCTGGGGAATTTGGTTGGTCTTTGAAACAGAAACAGGATAAGGGCTGTGTTTTGGACTCTCTCTAAGAGGCGGTGTAGGGGAATGTTGAGATTCCTGACATGGTCCCTTTAAGGAGTGGGTGGCAGCTTGAGGCTTTGTCATCAAGTCTGACCACTCACAGCATATTATGTGTGAATATGTTGTGCAAAGTCATTCTTCCCTGTCAGCCAGACCAGGTAGCACTTCCAAAGACCCCATCAGACCTCAGTCTAGTTGTGACGGTGTTTCCCAGACAGGGTAAGAGCTACTCACTGTAGGTGTAGCAGAGAGCTTTGTGCTATGTGCATGGCCTTGTTCAGTCAGGGGACAGCATTCAGAGTAGAAACAGGTTTTTTAGTGAACAAGGAATTTTGCCGCAAGACTTTGGAATCAGCTTCTGCCTCAATTTCCACCTTACTTATTGTGGTAAAGATCTCAGATTAGACACCCAGTTTGCTTGCCTTATTACATGGACTGTTCTCTGAGAAGAGCTCTTCTCTGTCTTTGTATCTAAGTCTTTATCTATATCCAACCTGCATGCATATCTGTATCTATGTCATCTCACTATATCTGTAGCTATAATTATATCTCTTTGCCCCTATCCATCTATTATCTGTCTGTCCATTTACCTAGCTACTTAGCTAGCTATCATCTTCCATTGGTAGTATTTCTCTGGAGAAACGTCACTAATCATCTCTGACACTCTGTAGAAGCCAGAACATGGTGTATCTTTTGGGTAAGATTATTGGCTTATTAAGTCTTTGGTTAAAGGTGACTTCTGTCTCAGTCGGCTTTCAGTGCAAATTCTAATAACAAATGATGACAAGGGTTGAAAATGAAATGACTGACCATATCAAATACTTATTTTTCTCTCACTCGTGTGTCCACAGTGGTTTCACTGGTCCTCTCTAGTCTAGGATCCTAGGCAAGAGGCAGTGCTGCTGGAATGTGTGGTTCTCTGGCAGAAGAGCAGAGCCATGTTAGTGGGCACATCAATGCTCCCACACATACTTCCCTTGGCTGGACTGGTTAGCATCCTACTTCCATGGACAGCATACCCAGGGCATGGAATAGACAGTGAGGAGAGTCATTTGATCTTCAGTGAAATTAGCCTTGCTTGCACACATGCAGTCCAGGAATCAGCAGCCCAAAGCCCAGTGACTCCTGTGCTCTATGGCCTCTTGCTCTCTCTGTACTTGGCTGCCATTGAGCTGCTCACCTGAGGATTTTACCTCCATACTGCTATGAAGCAGCACTATTCCCTTCACCTGCCCCTCTGCAGCTGCCTTTGAAAAAAATCCAGGAGCCAGAAAGGTCGAAGATCTTCCCAACCTCATGCCTAGGGTCTGGGTTTAGACTGACTCTTCATATCAGGATGTAGCCTTGGTCACAACACCATCCTGACATCTATAGAGCCCCAGGCCTATCCTGTGCAAGTCGTGGAAGGAGCATGAAAAAGACTGCAAGATTGAAAATGTTGGGGTATGAGCAACTTCAAGATGCCACAGATCAGAAAATAGGAGTTGAATAAAACCTGTGAGGATAAAAACTCATGATAGGGAAGAAAACTCTGCCCCAAGACTAAGACTTCATAGGCAAAAGAGATCCATGACCATGGGATGGAGGAGGCAGGCATGGTGAGGGCTGTGAAAGGCAGGCTAGATGAGGGTAGAAGGTAGGAATGGTAGGTCCAGGGCCAGACAAGGAGGAAGTGCAAGGGAAGGAGGGGACAGTGTATGTGACAGTCCTTGTGCTGTGATGGTGTATGTGTCAGTGCAGATCTGTGTGGGCCACTGAGTGGCTCAGATCTTGTTTTCTCTCTCCTGGCCAGTTAATTTCTGCTGTGAACAGTGATACCTTGAGTAAAACCTTGTGTAAAACCTTACACTATGGAAAACCTTGTGTATGGGACAGGGTCTGCCAGGAGGATGTGTGGCCTCTGGAGCCTGGATGAGAGAGTTGAGGCCTCAGATGCAGAGCCTAGCCTCTTGGTCCTCTGGGGTTGTGAATCCTCCATGGGAAGAACTGGATGTGGGTTTATGAGAGATAGACTAGAGCCTATCTGGGAGAGTCATGACCCATGAGAAGGAAAAACTTGCAGAGAAGGACTGAGTTCCATGGGAAGGAGTAGGGTGCATGGGGAAGGGGCTTTGTATTGAGGTACACGGTGTCTGGAGCATACATGTCTAGCTGGATTCTGTGCCTTGCCCAGTGACTCTGCTCAGAATGGAGTGATACTAGGGATCTGGCTTGGCTATTTTACATAATACCCCTGGCAGTCCTCTGGAGATTCTGGAGTGTGTCTGTTCTTAGATTCCCACAACAATTCCAGAAGCCCTGATACATCCTTCATATGTGTCCACTTTTGTGACACTCATATTGGTTAGAAGATGGGCACAGCCCTGGACTGTATCTCCCTCCCCATAGGGCAGATTCTTCCCAAAGTTGAGCCAGAGCATGACTTTCTCTCTCTGTGAGCCCACATGAGGTGCAGAACTAGAAGGATGAGCTTCATGACTTCGAGGAAATGTGTTTGGAAGGCTTAATGCTCTTTCTTCCCTTTTTAGTGTTCATTCTACATTCTGGGCCCACTCTGGATGTCACACATGAATGTCAAATCATGTACATTACATATGAATGTCATACCACAGGTATTATACCATAGATATCACACATAGACATCATGTGGGTGATATCTTAGATGTCGCATCCCAGAAGGAATGTCATGGATATTACTTCATGGACATGACACATGAACATTACGCTATGGAAATTTATATCATCAATGTCACATCATGAACTTCACGCTTGGAAGTCACATGATGCATGCCATACCACAAATGTCACACCATGGTTATCACATCACTGGTGTCATGTATGAACATATGTGATACTTAACTTTTATGTCAACTTGAATAAGAAATGTCAAGTCTACTGGTTTAGAACAGTTCTAGATATGTCTGAATGATAGATTTAACTGAATAAAGAAGACCTACCCTGAACGTGGGTGGCATCAAACAATAGGCTTGTAGCTTGGATGAAAAAAGAAAGAAATCTCCCTTCTGCTTCTTTGGAGGTGCTATAGTCTTTGCTATTGTCTTTGAATGTTCATCTCCAGGCTTGCAGTCAGAATTCTTAGCTTCCTGACATGGGCTTGCATGGTACTCTCTAGTGAGCTCCAGGCTTTTGACATTCGATTGGATCCTTTGGCTCTCCAACACACAGGTAGCCCTTTGGGATTATTTCACAGCTGACTCTACAGACAACCATTGTAAGCCCACTTTGTAAATCCTATACATGTAATTCTATCTGAATCCTAACTTATACATATTTTGGTTCCAGGAGTAGGTATAGGGAAACCAAATTGTAAAGGTGAATTTCTTTAATGGCTTTAGAAATTTCTGGAGTTGTCGTTCTAATTGAATGAGACCTAAAATCACGATGGTCTCTCTTTCCAATAATGTGCAGAGTACTGTTATTCCATGATGTGTACTGCTTATAGTAACACAGTGTAGATTCATTTGATTATTCTAACTCACCACTTGAGAGAAGCAAGCAATTTAGCTCTTAGTGTCTCTGGATGAACTAGTAATGGAAAATCATGGGATCCAAACATACTTTAAAATGTAAAATCTTGAGCCAAACACCAGCCTTTCTCCATGAGTCACCATTTGAGGACTATGAGGGGTGGGAGCAAGGATTCACCAAGAAGGAAGCCCTCCCTGTGAACTAGCACCATGTGCGGGCCACCACCCATGGAGGTACAGCCATTTTCAGCCTCTTCTAGCGCACAGGCTGCCAAATAAGGGGCACCCTCTACTCCCCATAACTGACCAGTTGATCTGGAGAAACACAGGCTTCAATGATAGCTATTGAGGTGAAATGCAATTGGATGCTTGTTGTGTTTTGGTATTTCACTGACCTTGCAGGTCTAGGGCCAATGGTCTGATCATCTGTTCAGAGGATAATGGTATGCAGTGTGGCATCTGGGGGAATCTCCTTCTGAAGGTGATATCCATTGTTAATTCCCTATTATCTGGTTTTGAAGTACTGTATAATGTTCATTGTTTTGTTGGGTTGGGTTTTATTCTGTTTTGTTTTGATGTGATTTTGTTATATCTAATGGCATAAACAGCTATTTCAAAGATCGCTAGATATGTTATGGTAGCCATTTTGGATTTACTATTGTTTTGTTTTGTATTTCTTTATTTCACTCATTGTTTTATTTTTGTTGGTTATATTCTGTTATGGTCTGTTTGAGTTTTACTAAGTTTATAGTTTTCTGCAGCTATTTTGAAAACAAGAGGCATTATGGTAACTATTGATGATTTTGTAATGTTCTGAAGTCCTGTATCACTTACACTGGTTGGTTTTGATTAGTTTGATTCTGTTTTATTTTCCTTGGTTTTATTCTCTTTAAAATAAAATTTAAAAATATAGAATCTTCTCAGTGTGAAGAAAAATTAAGAAAGGAAAAAAAGGAGCTCTAAGATTCAAATTACCAGCTCCATATACAACGAGAGAGAGAGAGAGAGAGAGAGAGAGAGAGAGGAGAGAGAGAGAGAGAGAGAGAGAGAGAGAGAGAGAGAGAGAGAGAGAAAATCTAAAGATTTCTATTTCCTGAATAAAAACATTTTCTCCTTTCAAGGCTGAGATTGCCGAGACCCAGAAAGAAGCCCTCATGATTCAGTTGGCTGAAATACACCATAAGTTTAATTCTCAGCCTTAAAGAAAAACTGAAGTAATAGTGAGGGCAAAATAATCTCATTAGGATTTAAGAGCTCAGCATTCCCAGCCTCATCAGGGTCCTTCCAAACATGTCCACATGAATATACAGAATTTCATTCTTTTCGAGTCAGTAAACCAAAAAGTAATATTGCACTCGTGGAGGAATTACAGAGATCAGTGGCAGCATCAAGAACTTGAGGGAGGTAAGTATGGTGGCTCCCAATAAATCTCCATTTAATTCTGTCTTTTGATCTGTGCAGAGTATTGATGGGTGTTGGAAAGTTACAGTGGATTATCATAAAGCAAATCAAGTGGTGACCATGATTTCAGTTGCTGTACCAGATGTGACGTCCTTGCTTGAGCAGATTGACCCAACTCCTGTTACTTGGTGTGCAGCTATTGATTTGACAAATGCCTTCTTCTCCATACCTATCCGTAAGTACCTTCAAGAACAGTTTACTTCCAGCTGGCAAAGCCAGAAATACACCTTCACTGTCCAACCTCAGGGTCATATTAACTGCATACCTGTATCACAATTTACTTTCAGCAATCTTGATTGTCTTTCTCTCCCACAAGGTATCACACTGAATCATTACATGGACGATTTTCTGTGATTTGATCAAAAGAGCAGGAGGTAGCAATCAGGGTGGGCTCATTGTATGCTAGAGGATGGGAAGTAAATCCCACTGAAGTTCAAGGTCCCTCTACATACATGACATTTCTAGGAGTCTAGTGGTGTGGGCATGCAGAAGGTGAAAGTCATCTGTATCTGGCTCCTCTACAAGCAAAAAGGAGGTACAATGCCTAGTGGGTCTATTTGGATCTCGGAGGGAACACATTTCTCATTTAAGAATTTTACTCTGGCCCATGTACTAAGTCATTAGAAAGCTGTTAGGGATCTGCCACAGTTCCAGAGTGTGGTGCAGGCTGCTCTGCCATTGGGGCCATATGATCCAGTAACTGCAGTAGTTCTTAAAGTGTCAGTGTCAGACAAGAAAGTGTTTGGATGAGTCATTGAATAAATCACAGTGGATGTCTTCAAGATTTTGGAGTCTCTGGCAGTCTCCCACTGAAGAATCATAGTGGAGACCTTCAGGATTTTGTCTGCCATTATTTGGAGACAACTACTCTCCATTTGAAAAGCAGCCCCTGATCTGCTACTGAGTCTTAGTGAAAACTGAATGCTTGCTGAGGGGACATCAGGTTAGCATGTGATTGAGATGCCCATTGTTAGCTAGATATTATCTAATCCATGAAGTCTTAAAGTTGGACATGCATATCAACAATCCATCATTAAATGGAAATGCTATATATATGTCTGATCCCATGCTCGTCTGAAGCCACACTAAGTTACATGAAAAGTCTGCCCAAATGCCCAAGGGTTCTTCTTCTGTAATGCTTCCTTTTGTATCTCAGCATGCACTTATAACCTCCTAGAATGTATCACACAGTCAGCTGACAGAGAGAGATAAGACTAGTGCCTGGTTTACAGATGGTTCTGTACACTGTGTCAACACCACTGGCAGGTGGACAGCTGCAGCATTACTGCTCCTTTCCAGAACATCCTTGAAGGACAGCGATGAAGGGAAATCTTTAAAATATGCAGAACTTTGGGCAAGCACATGTGGTTATACATTTTGGCTGGAAGAAAAAATGGATAGATATGCAAGTTACTGATTCATGGGCTGCAGGCAATTGTCTGGCTGAATGGTCAGGGACTTGGGAAGAACATGACTGTAAAATTTATGACCAAGTTATTTGACAAACTTGATAGACATGTTGATAGACATCTCCATATGAGCAAAAGATATAAAGATATTTGAGTTTCACATAAACACTTCCCATTAAATGACCTTATCTGAAGAGGACTATAATAATCAAGTGGCCAGGATAATCCATTCTGTGGATAACAATCAACATTTTTCTCCAGCCACACATATCATTTCTTAACAGGTTCATGTACATGGTAGCAGGAACTCAGATTCTGCATATGCTTATCAACATGAACTTCCACTCACCAAGGCTGATCTGGCTTTGTTCATTGCTGAATGTCCAATATGCCTGCAGAAAACACCTACACGAAGTTCCTGATATGGTAGCATTCCATGAGAAGTTGATTATATTAGGCTACTTTCATCATTGCAAAATCAGAAGTTTGTTCTTAATGGTATATACACTTATTCTGGGTATGAATTTACCTTCCCCATACATAATGCTTCTGCCAAAATTACCATTGATGGACTTACATAATGCCTTATCCACTGGCATGGTATTCCACACAGCATTACATTTGACCACAAACCACAATTCATGGGCAGGAAAGTCAGGCAGTAAGCTTGTGCTTATGTAATACACTGGTCTTACTGTTTTCCTCACCCTCAAGAAGCAGCTGAAACAACAAATAAAATGAAATGCCCTCTTAAAGATTCAGTTAAAGATCCAAAAATGTGGAAACACCTTCAGAACCTGGGATATTATTCTCTAAAAGGCTGTGTATGGTTTGAATTAGTGTCCACTATAAAGTACTATGATTCCAATTGCCAGGATTCATGAATCTAGGAATCAGGGGTTAGAAGTGGAAATGATATCCACCATTACTCCTAGTAACACACTAGCACAACTTATGCTTCCTGTTTCTATGATCTTATGCTTTGCTGGCTTTGAATCATAGTTCCCAAGGGAGAAAGACTTGCATCACAAAGCACAACAATGATTGTTGAGCTATCCCAATTGAACTCAAGGCTGAGATATCCCCCTGGTCATTTTGGGTTCCTCATGCATCTCAGTAAAAAAGCAAACAGGAAAGTTGGCAGGGGTGACTGGTCCAGACAATCAAGAGGAAAGCTGAACTATCACACCACAGTGGAGAAAAGGAAGAACATTTTTGGAATGCAAGCTAAATACTAGAAGGTTGCTTCTAATATTACCATGTCCTCTTAGTAAGGTCAATGGAAAACTGCAACAACCTAATCTAGGCAGAATGACAAATGGTCAAGAACCTTCAGAAATGGAAGTATGGATTGTCCTACCAGGAAAAAGACCAAGACCTGCTGAAGTGCTTGCTGAAAGCCTAAGGAATACAGAGTGGATTGTAGAAGATGGTTATAAATACCAGCTGTGACTCAGTGACCTGTATGGAAATGAAGATGAAATTGTTCTCTCCCATTTTGTTAATAAGTTCAGGTATATGTACATGGTGTAAAACCTTGGTTTATGATCATATTTCATTTTGGAGGAGGAGGGCATGACACCAATGGGCACAGGAGCCAATGGTGGGCATTGTGGGTCCACAGGGCAGAGGGGGTTGGCACAAGTCTGACTTAGGCTAACACAGGTGCAGAGTTGAGGAAGGCCTTGGGCCTATAGGTGGAGGGCTCTTCAGGGGCTAGATTTGTGCTAGTCTCTGTGTCTATTAGGGAGGCTGCGAGGTCCCTGTTGTTTAGGACAATCCTAGTGTCCTTGTGGGCACTCAGGCATGGGGTGCTGGCCCTTGGCTAGGGTTCTGGAGAGGCACAGGCAACACTGGGACAAGGGGTGAACTGGAGGGAGGCTGCCCACTGGTCAGCATGGCTTCTGCTTAAAGGGTTAATATGAACACATAGGAGGGCACAGACTGACCCTAAACTACCCCTGGATGTCCAGACCTAACTTCCAGTTCCAGTCAGGCCCTTAATCCTCCCCTGAGGACATTTTCTCAGTTTTGTTTCAGACTTCCTCCCTCCCAGATGTCTTTGTCTCCCAATTCCAGGACCTCAGGATGGGCCCTATGTCTCCTGCTTCTGAGTCTCTAGTGTCCAAGGCAGTATCCACTCACAAAGACATCACGAGCCTACCTGGGCATGGTCGGCTTTGTCCACAGAGACTGATAAACTGTGGTGACTGTGCACTGGCTCACCTTTGTGAGTGCCATCTCCCTCCTTCCCCAGTCCGTCACTTCCTTTCCACAGCCAGCCAATGCCAATTTGTGCTGATTCTGTCCTTTATTCCAATGGCTATTTGTCATTGCACTTGAGCATGTGTTCTCTTCTCCTAGCAAATATCTCCACACCCCTGCACCTCCTGCCTGCCCCTCCTGCCTGGCATTATGTCCTGTGGGAGTGAATTTGAACCTAGAAGACATCACACCTGTGGCTAGCCCTTAACTCATTCAGGCAACATTGATATGAAACTTGGAACTTGGAGGTGACTTGGTTTGGCTGAGACTCCTATGTGTTGAGATAGGTGGGTGAATGTTGCCCCTTGAGGTGGACCATTAGAGGATGAATGTGTCCCCTACACATTTGTATGTAGAAGTCCCAGGCCCAGACCTAAGAATGTGTTGCATTTGGTGACAAGGTATTTAAAAAGACAAGTGACAGTGAGGTCTCTAGGAAAGACCTAATCCTGTCTGGGTCCTCATAAGAAAGGAGATGAGGACACAGAGCACAGAGGTACTACTTTTGGAGGACACAGTGACAAGAAGACTCTGTAAGCCAAAGAAAATACCACCCTGTCCACACTTTGATCCAGGACAACAGCCTCTATTGCTACAACATAATAAACTTGTGTTGCTCAAGAGATCACCTATGTCCTGAGTCATGGAAGTCCAAGCTCCTGAGACACCAAATACATGCTTCCTATATAATATCTAACACGGTCAGCTGGGAATCCCTGCCCAGGCAGCCAGACATGGGCTTGCCCTTTACATCTGCCAGAGAGACTGAGGTGGCATGGGCAGTGCCCACTCACAAAAGAAGCCTCAGGGAACAAAGGCTGAGTGCCTGGATGAGGGAGGCAGTGGGAAGGGAAGCACGGGAGGCCCCACATGACTGTCAGTGTTGCCCATTTCTGCTTGGGCCTGGGAGCATTGCATGTGACACAAGAGACCACAGAGAGGTACACAGTGTTTCATGGATGTTTTATTGCTATTAAAGACAGAACTTGGAGGACATCATAGGCTCCAGAACGCTATAAGCAGAACAAAGCTGCAAAGCTGAACTGAGCTTTCCCTTGGGCTTTCCTGTAGCATGGGGCGGTATCTGCTCTCCTTTCCTGCTTGTGTCTTTCTTCCTGACTGGGGGGTGTGGCTGGGCATTTTCCCCATGCTAAACAGGGTAATGACACACAGACCCTCTGTACGGGGTCAGCTAAATTCTGGCTTTTAGTTCACGGGGCTCTCTCTGTGGGTATCTTGTCTACCTGGGGGTTCCTGCTTCAGTGCTCTGAAGTCTACACTGATCCTGCAGGGCAGTCCTGGCTGAGCCCTGATGCCCTCAGCAGCCATCAAGTTGTGCCTTTGTTGGGACAGGTGTTCCTTCTTCTACTCTGTTTGTGAGACCAAAAGGCTGCATCTGGCCTGCCTAGGCTTTACCCACCAGACCTTGCTGGAGGTATTGATGGTGACAGCCATCTCTTTCTGCCTTGCTCGGGTTCTGCAGCCATAATGTGGCCAGATTCTCCCTTGAGCATCTCCCATTAGTGTCCCTGGGCTCCCAGTGGAGGTGGTAGTATCCTGGGACCAGCTCTTAATTGCTAGTGCAGAGAGGCGTGGAGTGGCCGGGCTCTGTGGGGTGGATCCAATAGTGGGCAATGTAAGTCACAAGGAAGAACAGTACACAGGGTCTGCATCAGAGGACATGTGAGGGAAATGCAACCTTTGCTGAAGCCTGGGTCCACAGAGGTTCCTAGCACAGATTCGCTAGGCACATGGTGGTAAAGTCCGTTGGAGAGACTGTCAGCAGCCTTTTCTGAGCCCCTGCTGGGAGCCGATGGTCGCATTTGCTGGACTCAGTGCTTCAGTCTCCCAGGAGGGTCTCAGCCTCACCCTTCTCAGAAATGCCTGTGCTGGAGAGGCTGGTGTTGATGGGGTTGGCTCTGAGGCTGGTCCCACTGAGATGGACATGGACAATGCTGGCCTATGCCTCCTCTTGGGTGATTGACTGCCCTGCTCACTGGGCAGGGATGTCCCTTTGAGAGAAGCCGCATGTCTTGTTTGTCTCATCCAGTGTCATGGTGACCGCTCTGGAGTTGCTGAGGCCGGGTGCAGCTGCTATCCACGAGTCCTCCAGGGCAGGGAGGGTGGGAACGCAGGGTCACTGACCCATGGGGTCAGAGGTAGCGAGGTTGGAGGAGCATGTGACCTGGGGATCAGCTGCTGCAAGTGATAGATGGGGTCTTGCAAGGGCCTCAGAAACCTGGGGCCCATGAACAGTGGGCCCTAAGCTCCCTGCCCGATCATGTTCCTGTAATCGGGGGCGATGGTTTGCTTTAGCTCCACCACTGAGGAGAAGATCCACTTTACCTGCGGGAATAGCAATTGAGCAGTTATGGCACCATGGGATGCTGCCAGAGGCAGGGTGACAAGGGGACAGCATGGGGACAGCATAGTGCCAGGGTTAGGGCAGTGGAGATTAGGGGAAGACAGAGTTTAGCACAACATAGAATAGGCTTGGGGATAATGTAGGGACAGAATTGGTGACAGTGTTGGGACCTCATGGAGCCAGAGACATAACAGGATCAGGATTGGGGAATTAGCACAAAATATCATGCAGACAAGTTGTGGACACCATGGACACTCCTTGGAAGTTGCATAGCACGTTATCAGCAAAATATAAAAGCAGTTTGGGGCCATATGCTGTTAATAGGACCTAGTGTCATGGAGTCAGTGAGGAGAAAGCATTTGCAAAACAGCACGGGGCATTTCAGACACAGTCTGGGGACAGAATGAAGGAGAAAAGAGCATGGGATATCATGGAGAACCTATGGATTCAGAGAGGAGACAATATGGGGAAAACTTCATGGACACTGTGGGGACGGTGTGGGGATCCAATGGGTCAGTGTATGCCATTGTAGGGACACTGTGGGGACAGTTCATGGACTGCATGAGAACAGTGTGGCCCATTGTAGGGGCCACACTAGACAGCATGGGCTGCTGTGGGGACAGCACAGGCCAGGGTGGGCCGTCATGGGTGCAGTATGGGCAGCACAGACATCAGGGCAGTGTGCCAACCTTGAAGAGAGTGACTGTGGCGCTGTAGCACACGCTGAGCAGGAAGAGGGTGATGAAGATGGTGATGGTTGTCCACAGCCCATCCAGCTCTCCGTCTTGGGCCTCTGCGCAGCTCTCGTCCAGGTGCAGTTCTGGATAGGAAGGGGTGGTCAGTGTGTGTTCCCCGCCACGCCAAAATGCTGGGACCCCTCAGAAGGGCCAGCTGTGCCCATCCAGGTCAACACTCCTTGGCCAGCCTCCCTGGACTTCAGCCTTTTGTCCTCTAAGTGTCCCACCTGTGCCAGGGTGTGGCAGGCACTATAGCCATGTTGGCTGCCTGGACTTGGTGGATGATTTCCTGTCTGTTTCAGCTCTCAGTTCAAGAGTGGCTGGGCAGCATCAGAGCTAGGACTCTATAGGCTGTGACTCTACAGCCGGCCTGGACCTCTACCTGACCCTAGTGACTAGGCTGAGTCATAAAAAGATGGCAGAGGCAGACTAGCAGTGACATGGTGACTTCGTGTAGTGTGAGAGGCAGCCTGAGGGTTGAATTTCTGTCACATGTGGGGACTTGTGTGCTGGGGAGTTTCAAGAGGGCTGGTCAATATGTGTCCAGTTAGGAGGGCATGAAGGGTGGGTGGATGCTGCAGAGGCTGCTCCTGGGCCCAGGGTATTGGGTTTGTATGCATGTGCCCATGGGTTTGTGCAATCAGTGTGGGTTGGGTCTGTTCAGCAGCCCTGTTCTAATGGGCCCCAAGTCATGGCACTCCAACAAGGCTCAGTGGTCTCTCATGTGTGTGCACTGTCCTCCTTTGGGGTGCCCAAAGTGGTGCCTCAGTCACTTGAGAGAACAGGCGTGACTGTCCCCAGGGGTGTGCAGTGTCCCTATGGGTGGGCAGTATTCCCAGAGTGGCTAGCTTTCCCATGATTGGGCAGAACCCAATGTCCTCATGGGTAGCCAGCCCTGTGTAGGTGAGGGGATCATGTGTGTCATGGCCTGCTATCTCTGCAGTGGACAGAGACCCTAGGGCCAGGAGTTGAAGGACGAGGACAGGCTGTTAATGAGGCGAGTCTGAGTGTCCCTTCCCTTGGGCATCCATAGGGAGCTGCTGCCAGCTGCAGACTGGCCTTGGGAAAAGGATAGCTAGGTCATGTTACCCCTATGAGGGAAGACACATACATGCTGTGGTCCTCTCATGCAGACTGCTGTCTGTCCCTAATGATTAGAGTGCAGGATTGGCCCCTGCATGACCCAGAGCCCTGTGGCACAGGTCCTCTGCCTCAGAAAGAACCAGGACAGTGTGGCAGGGTCCCAGGCAGTGCTGGGTGCTTTATTTACATGGGTGTTGGGGAACAGGGTACTGTGGGACTCAAGAGCCCGTGGGTTAGTGAGGCCTTGCTGGGCTCAGCACTCATTTACCCGGAGGCTTGGAGATGGCCTTCTGAGTGATGTGATTATGCAGGGCTTCGTGCATCACCGAGCAGGTGTATTCAGTTCCCCGACTCCACGCGCTCTTATCCACGCTGAGCTTGCTGTAGAGGAAGTAGGAATGGTCAGCATCCTCAATGGGCGGTGTGTTCCTGTATGTTGTCTCACTCACTGGTTTCCCACCAGTGGCCCACTCCACATGGATGTCAGCAGGGAAGAAGCTGGTGATCAGGCAGGTCAAACTGACTTTGCTCTTGGATAGCTCTTCTTGGGACGGGTAAAGAGTATACACATCCGGCGCCCGTGCTTCCCCTGTGGGGACAGAGGTCAGCACACATTCAATGCCAGGATGGAGGGCTGGCCAGGGAGGGCCTGTCCGTTTCACCCCCACAGTGCCCCCCAACCTCCCACCTGCCAGCACTGCACTCCCACCTTTGGTTTTGGAGATGGTCCTCTCGATGGGGGCTGGCAGGGCTTTGTTGTAGACCTTGCACTTGAACTCCTTGCCGCTCAGCCAGTCTTGGTGCTGGATGGAGAGGACACTGACCACACGGAATGTCGTGTTGAATTGCTCCTCTCGAGGCTTTGTCTCCGCATTGTTGACCTGTACGTTGTCCACGAACCATGTGACCTGGACATCAGGCTCATCTTGGCTCACATCTACCACAACACATGTGACCTTGGGGATCAGAGAGATCATGAGCGTGTCCTTGGGCTTCGGGGGAAAGATGAAGACAGATGGTCCGCCCAGGTTTTCAGGAGCTGGTGTGGGAGATAAAGGAGACAAATCAAGACCAGGGAGCTTCCCTCTGTCTCAGGGATCCTCTTGGACCTCAGTACCCACTTGGGCTGCAGAAAGAGGCCTGGTGACTTACGTGGGCACTTGGGACACGGAGGTCTTGTAGGAGTGGGTTTACATGGCTCTGCAATGAGAAGGCTGAGGTTACTTGGGTTGGATGAGAGAAGGTGCTGCACCTAGGAGGGGCGGGTTGGGCCACTGGTGAGAGCTGAGTCAGGCCCAGAGTGCTCTGGGATACGGCTCTTAGCAGGTCTGAGGCCAGAAGCCATTTCTCTGCTCCCACAGAAAAGTGGTGCAGCCGGCACCCTAAGCCTAGTGCAAACACCCAGAGGCCATACCCCAGAACAGGGAAGGAGAGGCCTCCACAGAGCAGCCAGACAGGGGATTCTGGATGCTAGATACACCCAGGAATGCTGACCCCACACTTGTCTCCAAGAATCCCATATCTCCTTGGGAACTTTCCTTACCAACAATCTTGTCCACCTTGGTGCTGCTGGCCGGGTGGGCTACATTGCAGGTGGCCTTCTTCTGACTGGAAGGCACAGTTACCATGCTGGTCAGTGAGTACAGGCCTGACTGAAGGACAGCTGGGAAGGTGTGCACTCCGCTGGTCAGGGCCCCTGAGTTCCATTTCACAGTCACTGGCTCAGGGAAGTAGCCCTTGACCAGGCATCCCAGAGACAACATGGAGCCAGATGTGTCCGCAGAGCCAGAAGCCAGAGGGAAGACAGAAGGGGCCGTTGTTCTGGCTGCAAGGAAAAAGGTTCCAGGTGATTTGATGTTAGACACAGCTGACCCTGGATCATAGAGGAGCCACTGTCCTTATGTTTCCATAGTCCAGGTGCTGGGCATGGTTTAGGCAGGGTCCTGGGTGTGTTCTTGTGGCCACTGCTGCCCACCTGCCCTGTTCTGCCTGCCCACCTTAGCCACCTGTCCATGCAAACTCTAGGTCAGGTCAGCCCACTGGCTCCACAACCCCACAGCTGACCTGGACCATGGAGGACCCTCTGTCCTTGATTCTTCAGAGTCTGGGTGTTCTTCAAGATCCAGGCAGAGGTGTGCATCTAAGCTTTCAGCCACACCTGCCCACCACTGGTCCAGGCCCCATGTGCCTGGCTCTGCCTGCCCTTAGGCAGCCCTTCCCATGAGCTCCAGGCAAGTCCAGGCCATTGATTTGCTAACCCCAGCCCATCCCCCATGTGCTTCCAGAAACCTGCAGGGTTGTCCTTGTTCCCAGGTGGCTGTCTTCAACAACCCATCAGTGCTCGATGACCCACAGAAGTCAGCACAACCCTGGGCCTGAAGCCACCTTCTGGATGCTGCTTGCCTATGTGCCCTGGTCTGCTGATGGTCACCTGGGCCTCTCCAACTTGTTGGATTCTTCTGTTTGCCAGGCCCGACTGGTTTGCCCTCTAGATTCTCCAAACTCTGCATAGCTGCAACCCTCTTTCCCAGCCAAGTCCTGCTCTGGTGAAAGTTTCTTCACAGGCATAGGAAGCTCAGCTCTTGGGGCTGTCCTGGTCCCTTCAGCTGCCATCTGTCCCTGCTCACCAGTAGCTGTTCTGTCTTGGTTGACTAGCTCCTGGGACTACCATGGTACTCTAGCCCCTATCCATCCCTGCTCACCAGTAGCTATTCTACCTCAGGCTCCTGAGCTCTTGGGCTGCCCTGGTCCCTCTAGCTCCAATCTGTCCCTGCTCACCAGTACTGTTCTGCTCTGGATGCCTGAGCTCCTGGGTCTGCCCTGGTCCCTCCAGCTTCCATCTGTTCCTGCTCACCTGTAGCTGAGTTGCTTTGGTTCCCTGAGGTCCTGGGGCTACCCTGGTCCCTCTAGCTCCCATCTGTCCCTGCTCACATGTAGCTGTCCTGCCCTCATCCCCTGAGCTCCTGGGTCTGCCCTGGTCCCTCCATCTGCCATCTGTCCCTGCTCATCAGTGGCTATGTTGCCCTCATCCCCAGAGCTCTTGGGCTTCCCTGCTCCCTGTAACTCCTATCTGTTCCTGCTCAACTGCAGCTGTGTTGTCCTGGTCCCCTGAGCTCCTGGGGCTTCCCTTGTCCCTCGAGCCCCATTTGTCCCTGCTCACCAGTAGCTATTCTTTCCTGGTCCCCTGAGCTACTGCAGCTGCCCTGGTGCTTCTGGTTTCCATCTGTCCTTGCTCACCTGTAACTGAGCTGCCCTGGTTCCCTGAGCTACTGGGCATGCCCTGGTCCCTCTAGCTCCCATTTGTCCCTTCTCACAAGTAAATGTGCTGCCCTCATGCCCAGAGCTACTGGGGCTGCTCTGATCCTTCAAGCTCCCATCTGTCCCTGCTCACCTATAGCTGTTCTGCCCTGGTACCCTGAGCTCCTGGGCTGCCCTGGTCCCTCTAGCCCCATCTGTCCCTGCTCGCCTGTAGCTTTGCTGTCCTGTTCCTCTGAGCTCCTTGGGCTATCCTGGTCCCTCCAGCTCTCATCTGCCCCTGTTCACCTATAACTGTGCCTCCCAGGTCCTCTGAGCTCCTGGGGCTGCACTGGTCCCTCCAGTTCCCATCTATACCTGCTGACCTATGGCTGTTCTGCCCTAGTCCCCTGAGTGCCTGCGGTTGCCATGGTCCCTGTAGCTCCATCTATCCCTGCTTAACCGTAGCACTGCAGGCCTGGTTCCCTGAGCTCCATGGGCTGTCCTGCTCCCTCCAGAAGCTATCTGTCCCTGATCGCCTGTAGCTGTGCTGTCCTGCTCCCCTGAACTCTTGGGGCTGTCCTGGTTCTTCCAGTCCCATCTGTCCCTGCTAGACTGTAGCTGATCTACCCTCGTCCCCTGAGCTCCTGGGGCTTCCCTGGACCCTCCAGCTCCTGTCTGTCCCTGCTCACCTGTAGCTGTTCTACCCCAGGATCCTGAGCTCTTGGGGCTGCTCTGGCCCCTGTAGCTCCCATCTGTCCCTGCTCACCAGTAGCTGTTCTACTCCAGTCCCCTGAGAACCTGGGGCTGCCCTGATCCCTATAGCTCCCATCTGTCCTTTTCACCAGTAGCTGTTCTACCCTGGTCCCTTGAGCTCCTGGGTCTGTGCTGGTCCCTGTAGCTCCCACCTGCCGCTTCTCACCTGTAGCATTGCGACCCTGGTCCCCTGAACTCCTAAGGCTGCCCTGGTCCTTGTAGCTCCCATCTGTCCATGCTTACCTGTAGCACTGCAGCCCTGATTCCCTGAGCTCCTGGGGCTGCTCTGCTCCTTCCAGCTCCCATTTGTTGCTGCTCACCTGTAGCTGTGCTGCCCTGGTCCCCTGAGCTCCTGGGGCTGCCCTGGTCCCTGTAGCTCTCATTTGTCCCTGCACACCTGTAGCACTGTGCCCTGGTTCCCTCAGCTCCTCAGGCTGCCCTGGTCCCTGTAGTTCCCATCTGTCCCTGCTCACCTGTAGCTCTGCGGCCCTGGTCCTCTGAGCTCCTGGGGCTGTCCTGCTACCTCCAGCTCTCATCTGTCCCTGCCTATCAGTAGCTGTTCTGCCCCAGGCCCCTGAGCTCCAGCAGCTATGCTGGTCCTTCCAGCTCCCATCTGTCCCTGCTCACCTGTAGCTGTAGCACCTCCATCCCCTGAGCTCCTGGGGCTGCCTGGGTCTCTGTAGCTCCCACCTGTCCCTGCTCACCTGTAGCACTGTGGCCCTGGTTCCCTCAGCTCCTCAGGCTGCCCCGGTCCCTGTAGTTACCATCTGTCCCTGCTCACCTGTAGCTCTGTGGCTCTGGTCCTCTGAGCTCCTGGGGCTGTCCTGCTACCTCCAGCTCTCATCTGTCCCTGCCTATCAGTAGCTGTTCTGCCCCAGGCCCCTGAGCTCCTGCAGCTATGCTGGTCCTTCCAGCTCCCATCTGTCCCTGCTCACCTGTAGCTGTAGCACCTCCATCCCCTGAGCTCCTGGGGCTGCCTGGGTCTCTGTAGCTCCCACCTGTCCCTGCTCACCTGTCTTTTCTGTCCCAGGCCTCTGAGCTCCTAGGGTTGGTTGCCCTGGTCCCTCTAGCTCCCATCTGTCCCTGTTCACCTGTTACTGTGCTACCCTGGTTCCCTGAGCACCTGGGGCTCCCCTGTTCCCTCTAGCCTCATCTATCCCTGCTCATCGGTAGCTGAGCTGCCCTGGTCCCTGAGCTCCTGGGGCTGCCCTTGTCTGTGTAGCTCCCATCTGTTCCTGTTCACCACTAGCTCTTCTACCTTGCTCCCCTGAGCTCCTGGGGCTGGTCTGGCTCTTACAGTACCAAAATGCGTATAGTCACATGAAGCTGCTTAACCCTGGTTCCCTCAGCTCATGGAACTTCCCTTGTTCTTCAGTGACCATGTACATCATTTCACCTTCAGCTGCCTGTCTCAAATTCATCTACAATAGTTCACATGTAGATGCTCT
This sequence comes from Hydrochoerus hydrochaeris, assembly GCA_004027455.1. Lineage (NCBI taxonomy): Eukaryota > Metazoa > Chordata > Mammalia > Rodentia > Hydrochaeridae > Hydrochoerus > Hydrochoerus hydrochaeris. The sequence continues at coordinate 68,750 of PVLA01009808.1, forward strand.
GGCCTTGTTTCTTTGAGCTCCTAAAGCTACCCTGACTGTTCTAGTACCCAGCTATGGTAAATCACAGGAATATGATTTTTCCTGATCCCACGAGATCCTGGGAGTTTCTGAGACAGCTCCAGATCTTCCAGCACCCAAATGCCCCTGCTTACTTGCAGCTTCTTGTCCCTGGTCCCCTGAGCTTCTAGAACTTGTTTGACCCAGCATCCATCTGCCCCACCTCATCTGCAACTTCTATAGTATTGTCTGATGAATTCCTGAGATATCCAATCAGCCCTGCAGTCCCCACCTTCTCCAACTCACTTGTTCTACCCTGGTTCCCTAAGCTTTGATAGCTTCCCTGATTCTTCTAGCAGCTACCTGCCCCAGCTCATATATAGCTCCTCTGCTTGCGTCCTCTGAGCTTCTGGTACCATCCTTGCCTCTCCAGGATTTTCCTGCTAATGGTCAATTATTGTTGTTCTAGCCTGGTTCCCTGGGCTCCTCTTGGGGTGTCTTTGGCCTCTAGCACCCATGTAGCTGCTCTGCTCTGGTTACCTGAGTACCTGAAGCTACTCTATTTTTCTGATACCTATATCAGAAGCTACTCTGTGTGGATGCCTCATGTCACAAGGATACGCTTTTACCTGACCCCATGACCTCCTTCAAGTATGCTGGATCTTCCAGAACTCACCTGCTAATGCTTACCTGTGGCTGCTCTCCTCTGGTTCCCTGAGCTACTGTAACTTCCCTGGCCCCTCCAGCACCCACCTGCCTCATACTTATAGCTGCTCTGCCTTGTGCCCCTGAATTCCTGGAGCTTACTTGTCCCCTCCATCCCCAGTCTCTCCTTGGTCAACTGCAGCTGTTCTGCCCTGGGCTCTTGAGCTCCTGGAGATGCCCTGATTGCTCCAGCACCCATGTTCCCTAGCTCACCTATAGCTTCTGGGGATGCCCTGGTTCCCTGAGCTCCTGGGGATGCCCTGGGCCCTCCAAAACCCATCTACCATAGCTTACCATCTGCCCTGGTCATCTGAATTCCTGTGGATGCCCTGGTTTCCCCAATGCCCACCTGCACCTGCCTACCTAGGTCCCTGAGCTCCAGGAGGTGTCCTGGCCATTCTGGCACTTAGCTGCCACAACTATGGCACATCCTTTGATCTGGTCTTGTGAGCCCCTGGGAGTACCCACCCGGTCAAGTACAACTGTAGCTTCTCTTCTCTGGTTCCCTCAACTCCTGGGTTGCTGCAGATCTCCCTGCCTCTCTGAGCCCAGCACTGGGTTTGCCCTTGAACCCTGAGGTCCTACTGACTCCCAGATGAGGGTTCTCTTCTACCATGTGAGCTACCAACTTATTTCTGGAAGTTCTCTTTAACCCTTTTTCTATAACTTTGTCTACTCTTCCCTGTCATCTGCTTGTGACATTTCCATGACAGCCCTCATCTATCCTTTGCTCCCCTTCTTTGCCTCTTGTTGCATCCTCCAGGGTACTCTTTTCAGCCCCTGGTGTATTTTGTTCAGGTGACCTGGCCATATTCCTGCCTGGGACCTCAGTCTGTCCCAAATGGGCTCAGTGACTCTGGGGAGCTGTCCTGGGTAGGACCATTCCTCTGTAGGGTGGTTTCTGGGCAGTCTACCTTATTGTGGCCTTGGGTATGCACTGTGAAGTATCCCTCTTCCCCACACGTCCATCCCTGCCCAGTCTACTCACCTCATGGTAGCCATGTTAGCTCTCCAGTCTCCTGCTCCAGCCCGTAATGTCACATCTGAGCTCTGCTTTGTCCTCCTAGGAGTCACAGCTTCTGTCTCCAGAGGTATAGAAGCCTC